>JAPMUY010001419.1:132500-147500 GCA_026901105.3 Galaxias olidus
ACCTACCATGTTTGGACACATTTGGAGTAGCCGAGAGATACTAGATGATGCTTCAAGCCCCAAAATGCAATGCGCCAACTTCCTTCAGGCTTTGGTCACATGCTCAAGTTGAGTATACTAACAATTTATGCAAATGTTAGAAGTAGCATAGAGTTCGATCTCAGTATTCAGTAAACAGTTTACTCATAGAGAATATAGAAGTAGATATTATTTAAGTAGGTGGTTCCAAAAATAACCTCTGTTTCTTTTTCTGGACCCCAAACTAACGAACTGTTGGTTCAGTCACACAGACAGGTCATGTCTAAGTCAGAAAGTTCAAAATCAAGCAGAGTTTAAATGTGAAGTGCTTTTGAACTTTTTTTAATTTTGCACTCAACCTTTTTGGTTAAAAGATTTTTTTTTTCTTTTCAATACTGACTAAAACATTCTGTTCTCACAGTGTTGCATATTGTGTGAAATGATCGTCCGTCTCTGATTTCTTTAAATGAAAGATAAGAAGCAGAGCGAGGGTAGGCTTAAAGGGGGTTGTTTTGAAGACTTCTTTTCATCAAGGCTTTGAAAAAAGTAAACAGTCATGTTTTCACCATCAGTTGCTTCAGAAATCTTCTGAGTTGATACGATATCAAAGGTTGGAAAGTAAACTCTTGTCAAATTCTATTTCCAACTCACCCTTGCTGCGTTTTTTCCTCCTCTCTCGAGCAGAACGTGCTCTAAATATGAATCTCTTGGCAGATTTGATTGGGAGAGATGCCTAACAATACCACAGCAGCACGAGTAACGGCAGTGGATTTGATTCGTGATGATCATGACCATGAAAGCAGTCTGGAAGCCTTCACATTATTCACTAACATAAGCAGGAGCATAGAGAGGGATGAATACATGGTGAATGTAATATAATCCACATAATAGTTTCCCAATCCATTCAACCCACACGCACACACACACACACACACACACACACACACACACACACACACACACACACACACACACACACACACACACACACACACACACACACACACACACACACACACAATTTCATTGTAGGAGAGCAATGGGGACCATCCTGTCGCAGGCTTAAAGGCTCCAGCCCTGAGGGTGACTGTACCCCTGCAGTCTGTCCAGTCTGTCACCTTGGAGCTGGATGAAACAACCTGACCCAAATGTCCTGCCAGGAGGGGGCGCTACCTGCTGGTCAGCCTCAGGCCCGGTAGCAAGCTCGGCTAGTGGTTCAGACCGAGAATAGACAGCCTAAACCCAATTAAGCCCTGGTGCCGGTCTAAATGGCATAGCAGCTTGAGGTCCAGTAGCAAGCCCGGCTAGTGGTTCAGACCGAGAAGAGACAGCCTAAACCCATTTAAGCCCTGGTGCCGGTCTAAATAGCATTGCAGCTTCAGGTCCGGTAGCAGACGTAGATCCTGGTTCTGAGAGGAGAGGTGTGCAGGGTATGTCCTGTTCTACTCGCTCTAACAGAGGAGAGATGACTACCCTAACCCTAACCATCCCTAACCATAACCCTGACCCTAACCCTAACCCCCCATACCCTGCTGGCTCCTCCATGGAACTGGAGAGGCCACCTACATCTCTGCCCAACCCTAACCCCCCCTAACCTGCTGTCTCCATGGAAGTAGAAAGTCTACCCAGAGTCTACCCTCAGCCTAACCCTAACCCCCCCTAACCTGCTGTCTCCATGGAAGTAGAAAGTCTCCCCAGAGTCTACCCTCAGCCTAACCCTAACCCCCCCTAACCTGCTGGCTCCTCCATGGAACTAGAAAGTCTACCCAGAGTCTACCCTCAGCGTAACCCCATATATCATATCTGCAACAAGCTACTGACCATTCAAAAACTAACTAACAATATTTGTTATTTCCTGATTATTCTAGCTGACCTACACCACCCCAGTAAAGGACTTCGCTGAGCAAATGTTGATTAATTAGTTAATTCACTCATTCATTCGTTTCTGCTGCCGGAAAAAAAAAACGGTGAAATTAAATGACATGACCTTTTAAAATCCTCCTCGTCTTTGAAAGGGATTTGAATAAACAGAGAGAGCAGGATGTATTAAAAACACTCACACACAAGGTTCAGGCTGGATTAAAAACACTCACACACAAGGTTCAGGCTGGATTAAAAACACTCACACATAAGGTTCTTGGCCCAGAGTTGAACTTTCCCCAGAATGAATCCCAACCGCTCTTAACATAGTCATAGTGCTGTAAACACTGGAGGCTAAAAAGAGCCAGCAGTGTGATCGGACACAAAAGAGCCCGTCCACCCAGCACCCCTCATGTTTCTATTATTAATCTCCATCTGCGGAATACTTTCCCAGTCATATGGACAAAGCATGCTGCTACCATATGAAATGTATCTTTGTTTTAAAGTAAACGGTCTTTTGTATTGTACACAGAACCTGCATGTATGCTTTTTATGCAGTGTACACTGACAATATTTTTGTTATATTATAATAGTGCCCTTTTTTCTCTCTATGGGGCACCTTAGATAATTTTTAAATGTTGAATGTATTTGTTGGAAGTCACTGTCTGGACATTTTAGTTTGAGTGATTGAGGAAATAAGTGTGTCTAATTCACCTTGACGGTCCACAGCTTAAATGCTGTTTCTCTGCAGTCAAGGCCAGTGTTTCTCCCTTGCTAAATAAACTGTCTTCAGTACACCGTGTATGTTAATGTGTGGTGGACTAACCACACACAGAGCCGTCTCCTGATTGCCATTTGAAAGCTTAATCAAGAGATCAATGAGCCTCTAAGAGCCCCCCCTCCCCCACCTGTCCTCCCATCTAGCACGAAACAAAGGCGCCCTACAACAGAGAGATGTAATCATTTGGGGTCAGAACAGTTTGAACACGCCCATCTGATGCAGCTGCATTCAACCTGCAGACGCACTAACATCCCTTTGTTCTAATATGACGTGTGGAGAACCTCAGACTGTTTACCATGGCGGAGCTTTATAAAGAGGATCATGGCTGTGTCTGAACGATGAGGATGCTAGCCTGGTTAGGCATGCTTGGTTACCTGATCCCTTTCTGTTACTCACTGCAGAAAGTGGAAGTGTAGCTTTCTGTTTCTCACTGCAGATAGTGGAGGTAGCTTTCTGTTTTTCACTGCAGGTAGTGGAGGTAGCTTTCTATTTCTCACTGCAGATAGTGGCGATAGCTTTCTGTTTGTCACTGCAGAAATGGAAGGTGTAGCTTTCTGTTTGTCACTGCAGATAGTGGAGTTAGCTGTCTGTTTCTCACTGCAGATAGTGGAGATAGCTTTCTGTTTCTCACTGCAGATAGTGGAGTTAGCTTTCTGTTTGTCACTGCAGATAGTGGAGGTGTAGCTGTCTGTTTCTCACTGCAGATAGTGGAGGTGTAGCTTTCTGTTTCTCTCTGCAGATAGTGGAGGTGTAGCTTTCTGTTTCTCTCTGCAGATAGTGGAGGTGTAGCTTTCTGTTTCTCTCTGCAGATAGTGGAGGTAGCTTTCTGTTTGTCACTGCAGATAGTGGAGGTGTAGCTTTCTGTTTCTCTCTGCAGATAGTGGAGGTGTAGCTTTCTGTTTCTCTCTGCAGGTAGTGGAGGTAGCTTTCTGTTTCTCTCTGCAGGTAGTGGAGGTAGCTTTCTGTTTCTCTCTGCAGATAGTGGAGGTAGCTTTCTGTTTCTCTCTGCAGACAGTGGAGGTCGCTTTCTGTTTGTCACTGCAGATAGTGGAGGTGTAGAGGAGAATGGAGAAACGGTGTGTGGTTTACCAGGTTAGGGTGATTCTACCGGAACAAGACAAGTACTGTCCTGTTGACAGTTTACGTCATGTAACAAGCTCTAGGGTTTACAACATTTTTTTTTTTTTTTTAACTGTTATTTAACCAGGTAAGTCCAACTGAGCACAAATGCTCTTTTGCAGTGGTGACCTGGCCCCGTAGGGGGAAATCGATCAACTCCAGTTCTATGCCAGTGTCTCGGTCAGAGCATTGACATGAGGATTAGCCCTAAACATGTTTTTATTGTGGTGGGAGGAAACCGGAGCACCCGGCGGAAACCCATACAAACACAGGAAGAACATGCAAACTCCACACAGAGAGAACCTGGATCGGCCAGGGATCGAACCCACTAATGTGAGGCATTAGTGCTAACCACTGAGCAACCGTCCTGAAATGTAGATTCCAATGCTGTGGTTTAGACTGTTCAGCAAAGTGAGCAGAAATACACAGCACATCTGCCTTGAAGAAAAATCAAGTTTCTGAGCACAGTCGGTGAACAGCCGTTCTCTGGTGTATATAATAATAATAATAATAATAATAATAACAATAACTCATTGGATTTCGTTTTTTGTGTTTTTCTCAGGACTCAAAAACTTTACAAATTGGTCGCTAATTAAGTACACACAACATACAGACAAGACAGACAGACACCTATCACATAAAACAGTCTGGGTGATCCCACGGCAGCCAATTTGGTAAGACTTTCTCACCAAACACATCGTATACAAGGGTTGCCGTGGTTACCGCGCTGTCACGTTGATGCCTGCTTTATTAAATATGTATGGGCTCACCAGAGGTTATGCGACACAAAATGGCAACCAACCAGCGTGATTATGTCACGTCCTGCTGCCCACAGCGGTTCTTTGACAGTCCGCTCCTTTCCACAGTAACCCTGACGACGTTCAAAACCACACGCACAACGGAAGGACGAAAGTAAAACCTCTTCATTACCTGCAAAGTCTGGACGTATAAGAGGGATAAATGTGAAACACGGATAATTGTCTCCTTTATTGCAGAATCCGTTATTGAATGGGCTCAATGAAGCGTATGGCTTCTGTGGTGTTGTGGTATATGTATGAAAAATAATGATTGGATCCATGTGAATATTAACAATTATATCCGTAGGAAACTGAATAATTATATTATGTTATGTTCAGCTTACATAACAATTAATAGGATTTTACACCTCCTTCCCCATAACATTTTCATTATTTTCATTTCCTTTCTTTTGGCTCATACTGTGACAATTTCTTTGCTTCCCTTCTCTTCCGCTGACTAATAAATACACGGCCGCAATAAAAAACAACATTTCTTTCTTTTGCGAGACTTGGTAATTATGTTTAATTATGTAAATAAAAGGTCTTGGGAGTAACAATAGAGCAAACAGTCCTCGTGGAAAAGGCAACACTCTCCTCCTCCTTCCCGCTCCTCAAGCTTTGTGGTGAAAGAAGAGATAATGAGGGCAGCAGCAGCAGCAGCAGCAGCAGCAGCAGCGATGCCATCCCATAACTAACCCACTCCATTCCACCAGAGCAGCAGCACACAGATTTAACGCTAATTATGCCCTCAGGATGTTCCTGACTCCCCCCCCCCCCCCCCCCTTTTCCAACTTCTCACCCCTCAGAGCAAACAGAGCAAGGGGCAGGCCCAATTAAAGGCAGAGAAACAGCACCCTAGAGAGGGTCTAAGATCAGCTCAGATCAGCCAATCACAGGAACATAGGATTGCTGATTTCTTCTGCCCACTCCAAGGTAGCAGCTTGACTCAAACCAGGAAGGACACAATCTAATACACCGACTGTTTTAGTAAGCTGTGGACTGATCATGCTGCTGTGGTCGCCAGATAAGGTCTTCACCTATCTTCAATATGGTACGGACCTTTGATGATGGCTGTGCGCAGCTTCCTCCTAGATCATTTACTGTAAGCATACTCTAAACCTTGGATGTCCTCTCATGGTAAAGTTTATAGTTGGTAATGTTTGGAAGCTACTTTGCTGCGTTCTTGGCTCAAGCTTAGCTTATAGGTTCCTAATAAAACTCTCAGTGTAACTAAATAAATAAACAACTTTAAAACAGCCCACATATAGTAAGTTTATAAGAACTATTTAGGTGAGTTGGGGAGACATAAAAGTTAAACATCAATAAGACCAAACTATTAATTTAATGGTGTTTAAATAACGACAGATGATGAAAAGGTTTTTACAGAAACACTGTTAAGCCCCGCCTCCAGCGTTTTCAGAGAAACGCTCTCTTCCAACCCATAACATCGATTTAGCGAGGTGAAGAAAATAATATTCCTGGGCTCTTCATCCCAAAACACCAGCTGTTGGCCCCGGCAACAAAGTGACAGGGACGTCGCCATGGAAACCGTCCTGGAAGCGGCCTTCGAGCGCCGAGGGTTTTTGACAGGCTTGTTAAGCTTCGTGGCCAATAGGAAGGGAGAAGGTTAGACCCCTGTCTGGTCACACTTCCTGTGGAGAGGGTGTATGGGGAGGATTCTGGGAAACAGCAGCAGCAGAAGCAGCGTAGCAGCAGCCTCTTACTTCACAGCTTGGACAGCCAGTGAGAGCCCCGAGGCTGAGCAGGGGATTAGAACCCTGTGAAGTGCTGTCCCCCCCCCCCCCTTTCCATATCAGCCCACCGCAGCCTACAGGGAGGCCCGGGATTACCACCAATAACCCCGCTGTCACTCACACAGTCACACCGGCATTCGGCTGGAGGAGGAACACTCATCAGATCAGTTACTGGGTCAAGCTAAGGAGACACTGGGGCAAGGGCCATGTTAGCCTGCTAACTCTCAGCGCATATCTACAACTACCGATAAACAATGGCAGCCTGGAGCTGGCGGAAGTCTCAACGACCATTAAACCACAGCAGCTTGGAGATAGTGGAGGTCACAACTACCAATAAACATTGGAACCAGCGGATGTCACAATCATTAAAGAATAACAGCCTGTAGCCAGTGGAGGTCACAACTATCAATACATAATATCAGCCTTGAGCAAGTAGATTGTTGGAGCTTTATGCCTACGCTAACCAGGGAGTTAGAACGTACAGCGTGATATGTTTACACTTTAATACCTGTCAATTTTCAGACTAATTAAATCCCAGCAGTTACTGTTGTACAACGGAACATAAAATAATCTGAAATATTTTTTCTTTAATAAGATAAAACTCTGTGTTCTAAAGTGGTGTGTTTACCCACAATTCCGATAACAGAAAAACTATAGAACTAATATAATATTTGATAATTACTTAAAGCTCATATTACAATCATCCATCCATCCATTAGCTATACCGCTTATCCTATGCAGGGTCGCGGGGGGGCTGGAGCCTATCCCAGCCGACACAGGGCGAGAGGCGGGGTACACCCTGGACAGGTTGCCAGTCTATCACAGGGCCGACACAACTCAGACACAGACAACAACTCACACCCACACCTACGGACAATTTAGAGTTACCAATTAACCTGCATGCTTTTGGACTGTTGGAGGAAACCGGAGTACCCGTAGGAAACCCACGCAAACACGGGGAGAACACACAAACTCTACACAGAAAGAACCTTGGTTCAGGTGGGGATTGAACCCAGGAGCGAATGGCCCCCCGATTCCACTTCAAGTGTCCCACCCACCAATGCTGTGCCTGTGAAGACATCTAACAGATCACGTCTGACAGCAGGCGAAGGAAGCAATGACAAACACCAGCGTGTGTTCCCTGGGCTTGGAGAAGGTCATGACTGACTGCCTTAGTGTGATGTATGATCTGTGTCCCTGTGGCACATACATGATGACATGCGCGCTCAATTCAACCCTAACAATACCATGCTAGTGTGAGGCAATTTATTACAGAGATGCCTCACTTATGAAGAAACCAGGTAGATTCGGCGATCTGAGATATTTGAAATATTATTAATCCATATATACATATATATAGTGTATATTTACCTATTATTATATTTCAGTGTGACCTCTTCAGACACTTGGACAATCAAAGTAAACAGAGTACAACACAGACACCTCCACTCCACATCCTGCTGTCTGTCTCAAATGTCCTGCTTTCAAAAGGATCTAGTAGTTACATAATCTCAACAGCATGGACATTCACAGCACTCAATAACTATGACTATTTTGTCACACAAGAAAACCATGCATATTGGTTATGATCAATAATAAGAATAACGTAATTTTACGTGAAATCATTTCTCTTTCTGGACCACTCTGATATCAGAGGGTATTACTGTAATAAAAATCATTTCACCTGAGCGTCTTCATAAATAAAAATACTTTGTATTACCATCCCACCAACTCAAACCCCAGAGGACAAGGAGGGGATACGTAGAGAGAAAAAAGGAGAAAGGAAGATAGAGAGAGTGTGTGTGTGTGTGTGTGTGTTTGAGAGAGAGACAGAGACTATGAGTGAGAGAGAGAGACAGAGAGAGAGAGTGTGTGTGTGTGTGTGTGAGAGAGAGAGAGAGAGAGAGAGAGAGAGAGAGAGAGCACGAGAGAGAGTGAGTGTTTAGTACCGTGGCTGTCTGCAGGTATCTCTAAGGCAACATACACACTCCCTGCCTGAGAGATAGGCTGCTAGTGCAGGCTGAGAGGCTGAGCCGACCAGCACGTACCTCACAAAAACACACTCATTCCTGAGAAATGGAGCTCCCTCTCCTTCTACTCAAAAACTCCATACACATATATATTATTCATAAGGGGAATAGGTGTTTATCAGCTAGATACACTCTGACCAGAAACCTTTAAGCCATTTTGGTGTCTGGAAAATAAATAAAAGGGGCTAACTTACTAGTCTCCTGCTAGTCCCAGCACCAAGAGGCCTTTATCTTATAGTGTGCTGCCTGTTTGTTTCTCCACAGCAGACACGTAGAACTATGTTATAGAAGAGACACTGACTCTTACTGTGTGTGTTACTCTATCGTGTCTGTTCTATAGTCTTATAGTTCTGTCTTTTTAAAGTCCAAAACAAACTTTATATAAAAACAAACAAGAGAAACAGAAACTGTACTATCTTTGAAATCAAAGTTCTGCGCATGTATAGACCTACAGCTAAACAGTGATATGATCCTATCCTTAAACAACAATACAATCTTACAGTTAAACAACAATACAATCTTATAGTTAAACATTGCTATAACCCTACAGTTAAACAGTGATATAGTCCTACAGTTAAACAGTGATATAGTCCAACAGTTAAACAGTGATATAGTCCTACATCTGAACACTGATATAGTCCTACATCTAAACAGTGAGACCACCTGCCTCTCCCACTTTTCTACATACACCCCTCACCCCCTTATCAAAAAGAGCCCGGTTTATTTTCTTCGCTTCAGTTTGAAATAATTGCTTTTCATTGCAGAGACTTCCATTCTCCCTCAGACCAGGGATCTGTGTGACAGACTGTTTTCCCATAGGCGAGCACGTGACCGTGATAAATTAGCTTAATGCCGTGCAAATATTAATCACATTGTCGCCAGAGCAGAGCCGGGGACAGTTTAGCGGTGCAGCTCGGCGCGGCCTCATTTATCAAAGCCCCGGCACACAGCCCTCCCTGCCTGCTCAGCACGCTCCCACCCAGGCTTCAAACAGCGCCGTCTTCCTGAGCTGAGGTTTGATCCCGTCTAATAAGACTACCACACACAGACACAAACACACACACGCACTTTGAAACGACAATGTCACATGGTCTGCCGAGTCACATCTAGCCCACACACAGTTACAGTAAGACCAGAGGCAACCAATCGGGTGATTCAGATCACCTGACATATGAATCGCTGTTTAGAAACGTTGAAAATGGCTACTGTTCCTCCTGAAGATGTCCTTAATTACAGACCTAAGAAGAGCAAGTGAAGGCCAATGCCACCCATAGACATAAACAGGGCCTCGCCCAGACAGTACCAACTACAGACCTAAACAAGACCTCGCCCAGACAGTGCCAACTACAGACCTAAACAAGGCCAAGCCCAGACAGTGCCAACTACAGACCTAAACAAGGCCTCGCCCAGACAGTACCAACTACAGACCTAAACAAGGCCTCGCCCAGACAGTACCAACTACAGACCTAAACAAGGCCTCGCCCAGACAGTGCCAACTACAGACCTAAACAAGGCCTCGCCCAGACAGTGCCAACTACAGACCTAAACAGGGCCTCGCCCAGACAGTGCCAACTACAGACCTAAACAGGGCCTCGCCCAGACAGTGCCAACTACAGACCTAAACAGGGCCTCGCCCAGACAGTACCAACTACAGGCCCAAACAAGGCCTCGCCCAGACAGTACCAACTACAGGCCCAAACAAGGCCTCGCCCAGACAGTACCAACTACAGACCTAAACAAGGCCAAGCCCAGACAGTGCCAACTACAGACCTAAACAAGGCCAAGCCCAGACAGTGCCAACTACAGACCTAAACAAGGCCAAGCCCAGACAGTACCAACTACAGACCTAAACAAGGCCAAGTCCAGACAGTGCCAACTACAGACCTAAACAAGGCCAAGCCCAGACAGTACCAACTACAGACCTAAACAAGGCCAAGCCCAGACAGTGCCAACTACAGGCCTAAACAAGGCCTCACCCAGACAGTGCCAACTACAGACCTAAACAAGACCAAGCCCAGACAGTGCCAACTACAGACCTAAACAAGGCCAAGCCCAGACAGTGCCAACTACAGGCCTAAACAAGGCCTCACCCAGACAGTGCCAACTACAGACCTAAACAGGGCCTCGCCCAGACAGTGCCAACTACAGGCCTAAACAAGGCCTCACCCAGACAGTGCCAACTACAGACCTAAACAAGGCCTCGCCCAGACAGTGCCAACTATAAGTATTATAAAGGCTTCACCCAGACAGTGCCAACTATAAGTATTATAAAGGCCTCACCCAGACAGTGCCAACTATAAGTATTATAAAGGCCTCAACCAGACAGTGCCAACTATAAGTATTATAAAGGCCACGCCCAGACAACGCCAGACAAGGTCACAGTTGATAGAAATATTGTCTAATGAAACACCATCCATCTACTGTCAAAAGTTGGAATTATAATGGTTATTTGTTAAGATAATAAATAGTATATTAGTCAACATCAATCTGTTTTGAAACATGAACTAACCCAAATCGCTTCAGACAGAGAACTTCTGGACGCACTCATACGTTTTTTGACAACCCAGAAGAACCAACAGCCAAAATAAAATGTGTCGTATTTAGACAAATGTAGACACCCACAATTCACTCTGGACACCGAGAAGAATCCCTGTCCTCCCTCCTGTGGCTCTCAGGAGAATCTGACTTAAGTTTATTCACTGCCTCATTATCACATCAGGTATATATGACTGTGTAGGATTTCAGCACTCCAAGAAAAGCCACTCTGCTTTCCTGCACTGAATACTAATGTGTTTTGAGTCTGGAGCTGAAATACTTAGTAAAGGATGGCCCTACCTCACCCTGGCTGTGGAACTTGTTCGCCCGGCTGTTTTCAGCACACAGGCCCAGGGACATGGCTGGAGGTAAAGCCCCCTGCTGTGCTGATTGCAGCAGTGGAGGGGTGAGTAAGAGAGGGAGAGAAAGCGAGAGAGAGAGGGCGAGAAAGAGAGAGACAGAGCAGAAAGAGAGAGAGAGAAAGCGAGAGAGGGACAGAGAGAGAGAGGGAGAGAGAGAGAGCAGGAAAGAGAGAGAGAGAGAGAGAGAGAGAGGAGTTTTTGCTCTTCAATATTATACAGACATTTAAATACAGACCTCTGCATATTACACCTGCCACCTCTCGCTCTGCCTTAATACCTGCTCTCTTTCACGCTGCCTTCTGCGGTTCTTTAAACACTGCCTGGAGTTATTTGATCCTGGAGTGAGGTGCCACCACACAGTCCCCCAGTTATGACTTTCCACTGAACATCACACTTCATTTCAGTGCAGTTTTGTGTACAGCCGCAGGTGACACGGTTTACCAGGCCAGATCCTCTACGTATCCTGTAGATAATAATAATAATAAAAATTTCATTGGATTTAGTTTTTAGCACTTTTCTCAGGACTCAAGCGCTTTACAAATTGGAAGCCAATTAGGTACACACAACAAAGCGACAGACAGCTATCACACACAACAGTCAGTCAGAGTGAAACCACGGCAGCTAATTTGCACCAGACTTGCTCACCCAACATATCGCAACAGACTTTTGCACACACAGATCAGACACACTAACTGACTGCAGTTCTATTGGCAGTGCTTTTAGTCAAGGCACTGATAGGTATATTAACCCATGTTGTAATAAGTGGGAGGAAACCCACATAATAAGTGGGAGGAAACCCACACAAACACAGGGTGAACATGCAAACTCCACACAGAAAGACCCTTGGGTCAGGTGGGGTTCGAACCAGGACCTTCTCACTGTGAGGCAACAGTGCTAACCATTGAGCCACCGTGCTGCCTATGGTTTGACTTGCCTATGAGGAAAGGGGAGCCTCATGCTAACGTTGGTCAAACTCCCTTATCTCACCTTTCATAAAGCCACATCTTCAGCAATCTATTCTGACCTTCAGACTGTCAAGCCTCCATCTCTCCCCCTTTCAAACCTCCATCTGTCCCCCTTTCAAACCTCCATCTCTCCCCCTGTCAATCCTCCATCTCTCCCCCTGTCAATCCTCCATCTCTCCCCCTTTCAATTCCCCATTTCTCCCCCTTTCAAGCCTCCATCTCTCCCCTTTCAATCCTCCATCTCTCCCCCATCTCTCCCCCTTTCAATCCTCCATCTCTCCCCCTTTCAATCCCCCATCTCTCCCCTTTCAAGCCTCCATCTCTCCCCCATCTCTCCCCCTTTCAATCCATCTCTCCCCCTTTCAATCTTCCATCTCTCCCCCATCTCTCCCCTTCCAGCCTCCATCTCTCCCCCATCTCTCCCCCTTTCAGTCCATCTCTCCCCCTGTCAACCCTCCATCTCTCTCCCTGCCATCCTCCATCTCTCCTCCTTTCAATCCTCCATCTCTCCCCCTTTCAATCCTCCATCTCTCCCCTTTCACTCCTCCATCTCTCCCCTTTCACTCCTCCATCTCTCCCCCATCTCTCCCCCTTTCAATCCATCTCTCCCCCTTTCAATCCTCCATCTCTCCCCCATCGCTCCCCCATCTCTCCCCCTTTCAATCCTCCATCTCTCCCCCATCTCTCCCCCTTTCAATCCATCTTTCCCCCTTTCAATCTTCCATCTCTCCCCCATCTCTCCCCCTTTCAATCCCCCATCTCTCCCCCATCTCTCCCCCTTTCAATCCATCTTTCCCCCTTTCAATCTTCCATCTCTCCCCCATCTCTCCCCCTTTCAAACCTCCATCTCTCCCCTTTCAATCCCCCATCTCTCCCCCTTTCAATCCCCCATCTCTCCCTTTTCAATCCTCCATCTCTCCCCCTTTCAACCCTCCATCTCTGCCCTTTCAAGCCTTTTCTCCCCTTCCCTCCCTTAGCTAGCAGTCCGACGAGCAAGGCCCTTTCATTCACACCACAGGGAGCACTCCCCTGGCACCCCAAGAAACACTTTGTCAGTTAGTGGACAGCCTAGTGACCTTCCTCACGATGTCCTCCAATGCCCCTGCGTCCTCCTAAGAGCCACGGGAGTGCGTCTGAATGAGTCGGCCTGTCTGTTCCAGGTCGGGACCATAAACGCTCCAATTAGGTCTAAAAGGCAACGAGCTCTTTTTTTCTCTGAAGTGCCTTTATATATCACATCTCAAGCAAACTAAAGGGAAAGCAAGGAATCTGCTGTGATGATTTCAGTGAGGTTTGACATTCGACAGAAAAAGCTGGCTAAGGTAATGTCTGCTGATTTCAGTAAGGTTTGACATTCGACAGAAAAAGCTGGCTAAGGTGATGTCTGCGTTTCCGTAGACATATATATATATATATATACATATATATATATATATATATATATATATACAGTATATATACATAAGTCCGTCTGTGTTCTCAGCAGGCTTACAGGCAAGGCTGTGCGTAGGCTCCATCCAGGAGGCTACATGTCTGTGTTCTCCAAGGCTGTGCGTGGGCTCCTCTTGTGAAACTAACTTGTTATTTCCTTACTCTCCCGCAGGTTGTAATCATTAAGACAAAAAAAATTCAAAGAGGATGTTAGTTTTTAAATCCCTCACATTTCAATCATCTCAAAATGTTTCTTATGCTCTCAGAAATGTTAATAATTTGGTTGGTTTTAGATTTTGTTATTTTGTTCATTTTTTTTTTTTATCATTTGATTTTTAATTGCATTTTCTTCCTTGTAAACAGGGCACTGCTGCAAAAGAGACATAATCCATGTTCCCACCAAAAGTCCCTGGAATATTTAGAGTCCCAGGAACTACTTTTCAAGGAACTAAATGATTAATTCAGCCCATTGTTAGCCTTGTTTCAACCGCAGGAACTTTTCCCCAGAGGATTTCTTTTTCTCTTTCATCTGTTCTTCTGTTTTCAATGTTTCTGCACGTTTTGACCCTGGTTCCTGGGGTACAAAATGCAGTGAGTTCCTGGGGAAAGTTCCTAGTTCCTGGGGAAAGTTCCTGCAGTGGAAACATAGCTACAGTCTCAGTCAGTCAACATTGCATAAAGAAATACAATAATAAAAATTATTATTATTATTATTAATGGCGTTAATCTGCAAACATAGGCTACTTTATAAACATATTTTTCTATAGTATATTAGACTGCATGACAATATAAGTGACTGCTAATGGGAACCGTCAGCATTCAAATTGAAATTAATTTCAAAATAGATTTATTTTTCTGTTAGCAACTATTTTTTCTGTAAAAAAACATGCTGCCCGCAGAGTGGATGGATACAGCTTGTTCATTAAAGATATGTTTGAAGCTACTGCGGGTCTGGACAGCACTGACCCTGGAGAAGTTATGGACCTTTTCGCTTCCTCACACCTGGCTGGTTTAAGATCTGCTGGTTCTGTTTTCCTGTTTTTATTTCCCCAAAGGGCTGGTTCTGCTTTTCCTGTTTCTATTTCCCCAAAGGGCTGGTTCTGCTTTTCCTGTTTCTATTTCCCTAAGGGCTGGCTCTGTTTTCTTGTTTCTATTTTCCCAAAGGGCTGGTTCTGCTTTTCCTGTTTCTATTTCCTCAAAGGGTTCGTTCTGCTTTTACTGTTTCTATTTCCCTAAGGGGCTGGTTCTGTTTCCTGTTTCTATTTCCCCAAAGGGCGTCTTACCAAAGAAGTGGAGTGGTTTGTTCTAAAAACACAGTGCCTCACATCTAGACAGGGAATCGTGCTAC
>JAPMUY010001419.1:152500-185966 GCA_026901105.3 Galaxias olidus
GACCTCCGTGCTGACCTGTCCAGGCCTGGGACCTCCGTGCTGACCTGTCCAAACAGGCCTTGGAGCCGCAGCCTCCACCACAGACATCCTCCACATGCTGGACGCCATGGCACCCTGTGACCTGTGGCTTTAATAGACTGGGCACTCACGGTTGTAAAACGTTGATGTAGAATTTATGTTCTTTAATGTATGTTTCATGAATTAAACATCTAGGAGACGGTAAAGGGAATTACTCCATTGTCAGGCACACACACACACACACACACACACACACAAACACACACACACACACACACACACACACACACACACACACACACACACACACACACACACACACACACACACACACACACACACACACACACACACACACACACACACACACACACCTGTGGTAGAGACTATTTCAGTTGTATTGCATGCTAGTCCAGCCCTTAACTTTAGTGACCCACTCACTGGAAGTAGCTGATAAGATGAGAGAGAGAGAGAGAGAGAGAGAGAGAGAGAGAGAGAGAGAGATAGTTGGGTGAGACTGGTGTGTGGAGTCCGTTAGAGATTGTCACTCATTATAATCCCTGCGAGTTAGTAATAATAATAATTATTATTGTAATAACATTATTGTAGTATTTGTATAGCGCTTTGCCATGGGTACACTTCATAATTTACAATCTTCCAACATGAAGGGTTTGAATGATTGACAGTGTTCTCGACCTTACTCCCCGCTGGCACTTCAGCACGAGAATGTTTCCTTTGGAGATGAAAGCAGAGGCCCGTGGGTTCGAGTAAGGGGTAGCAGCTGGGTCGGTTCAGAACCCCCTGCTGTTTCCTCGGCAACACAGAGTCGACCCCCCCCCTCCCCCACCCCCCACCCCCCGTCAGGTTAGGAAGGCAGTGGCTGGATTCAATCTACAGACCAACACTGGTATTTACGTGCAGCGGGCTTTGTTGATTTCACAACCACTTCCTGCCGTGTGCGCCCCCCTAACCTTTCCTCTGAGTCATATTTAATAATGTGTCTTCAACAGGAAATGTCCCAGTACTCGTAATTATGGATGGTTTTAGATTCACAGAATACGGTCTGTCTCCCAGTAAAAGGGGAAAGGGTCAGTAATTACCTTTAGTGCAAGTGCACACGTTGATAAAAAACACACACATTTGTTCCATGTAACAAATTTGAACCCGTCTGCTAGCATCCTAAAGGGGCCTCTTCCTCGTGCCCGTCCATAATGTGACGTAGTGTAGGGTTACTGTAGAAAGTCCTGCTGTGTGTTTGGTAGGATAGGCTTATTGCATTGGAGAGCCAGATGTAAACTGTGTTAGCATGTGTATTAAAATATACTATTAAGATATACTATTAAGATATATTATTAATAGATTTTGTGTGTTTGGTAGGATAGGCTAACTGCACTGAAAGACCAGATGTGACTTTCCCTCAGAGATTGTAGATGCAGATCTTCCATAGTTCAGTTGTTTCATGTAGTTATTCTCCAGACTTACAGCAGAGATATTTAGGCTTGACTGCACACTTTACTCCAAATAGAGTCATAGGGCTTCCTGGTATTTTCCTGCTAAGAGTTGACGAGCTTTCTGGAAACTACCATTTTGAGTGAGACAAACAGGAAGGTGATGCATACAGGGGAGTGATACATACAGGGGGGTGATACATACAGGGGGGTGATACACACAGGGGGTGATACATACAGGGGGTGATACACACAGGGGGTGAGACATACAGGGGGGTGATTCACACAGGGGGTGATACACACAGGGGGTGAGACATACAGGGGGGTGATACACACAGGGGGTGATACATACAGGGGGTGAGACATACAGGGGGTGATACATACAGGGGGTGATACACACAGGGGGTGAGACATACAGGGGGTGATACACACAGGGGGTGATACATACAGGGGGGTGATACACACAGGGGGTGATACATACAGGGGGTGAGACATACAGGGGGTGATACATACAGGGGGGTGATACATACAGGGGGTGATACATACAGGGGGTGATACATACAGGGGGTGATACACACAGGGGGTGAGACATACAGGGGGTGATACATACAGGGGGTGATACATACAGGGGGTGAGACATACAGGAAGGTGATACATACAGGGGGGTGATACATACAGGGGGTGATACATACAGGGGGTGATACATACAGGGGGTGAGACAAACGAGGGTTCTGAAGGGGCGTTCTAAAGGCTTCTGGAGGATTCTGAAGAGTTCTGAAGCGTTCTGAAGGGGGGTTCTGAAGGGTTCTGGAGGGTTCTGAAGGGTTCTGAAGGCATCCAGCAGTGCAAGGTGCTCCACGGGGGAGATGGTTAATGGGTCACCTTCTCCATTTTGGTCTGTGTCCTCTCAGACGGAGGGAGAACAGGACGAGCAATTGGAGGAAGAGCGTTGAGAAGAGGAAGAGTGTCTGCCTCTAATGGCCTTCGTCACGGAGAGGATGTTCCGGAGAACACTGCTCCGTATAATGTCACACGGACCCTAACCCTTTCTGGTCCGCAGTTCATTCATTTAGACACGTTAACACCCAGGCTTGGTCCACACACACTGCCATCCACTGTCCCTCTGTCTGCAGCGTTAACACCCAGGCCTGGTCCACACACACTGCCATCCACTGTCCCTCTGTCTGCAGCGTTAACACCCAGGCCTGGTCCACACACACTGCCATCCACTGTCCCTGTCTGCAGCGTTAACACCCAGGCCTGGTCCACACACACTGCCATCCACTGTCCCTCTGTCTGCAGTGTTAACACCCAGGCCTGGTCCACACACACTGCCATCCACTGTCCCTCTGTCTGCAGCGTTAACACCCAGGCCTGGTCCACACACACTGCCATCCACTGTCCCTCTGTCTGCAGCGTTAAGCAAAGACAACACAAATCAACAGGACTGATAGGTACATTCACTCCAACAAAGAGTCAACAGGCTGTTTTATAACAGTGGGACCAGCAGTGTGTGTGTGTGTGTGTGTGTGTGTGTGTGTAGTCCCTGCATGTGAACTGCCAGAGGCAGAGGACTGCAACCTGCCTCGTCCAGCTACAACACGGGAAAATAGCTCTACACAAAAAGTGCATTTTGCTTTCCATGTCCCAATTTCTAAGAGTACAAGTTCATGAAAAGTGGCAGTTCTGTGTGTGTGTGTGTGTGTGTGTGTGTGTGTGTGTGTGTGTGCGCGTGTGTGTGTGTGTGTGTGTGGGGAGAGTCCTGGTCAGTATATTCCGAGCTCGGAGCGCTGTGCAGCTCCATGGAGCCTCCTCTGACCCAATGCGAACCTCTCCTGTCAGCTGCACTGCTCTGCCTGCAGGTCCTCTGGAGAGACTTAATGCACTACGCTGCTCTCACACCCCACACAGACACACTACCACGCACACACACACACACACACACACACACACACACACACACACACACACACACACACACACACACACACACACACACACACACACACACACACACACACACACACACACACACACACACACACACACACACACACACACACACTAACACTCACACACACACACACACACACACACACACACACACACACACACACAACGCAGACAACACTCACACACACACACACAATACCACGCACACACATACACACTACCATGCACACAACACACACACACACACACACACACACACAAACACACACACACACACACGCATACACTCACCCACTAACACACACACACACACATACACACACACACACACACACACACACACACACACGCAAAAGCTCACTCACACACACACACACACACACACACACACACACACACACTCACACACTAACACACACACGCACACACACACACACACACACACACGCATATGCTCACTCACACACACACACTCACTCACTCCCTCACTGACTCACTCACTCACTCACACACACACACACACACACACACACACACACACACACACACACTCACTGACTCGCTCACTCACACACACTCATTCACTGACACACACAACCAACCACTTTTCCCCAATTCCTTTTGCCAAGACATTGTCTGTGGCGATAAACTCCAGGCTAAATGTGCACTCCACACACACCCTTCTCCAATGCTAAAACCAACACACACACACACACACACACACACACACACACACACACACACACACACACACACACTCTGCAAGCTACACACCCTACTGTGTCCTACTGCCCCCCTCACCTAAATCATTTGTATATTTTTCAAAAGTGAGCAATACTTTAAAAGTTTGATTACAGTTTTTATTGACTGATCATCATTAATGAACCGAACTTCAAAATGACTTTGGATAACCAACGATTTTACGTCCAACTAAACAGATTTGTCTTTCTAGTCCTGTCTTCTTGGGCAAGAGAGTTGACAGAGCTGAAAGGCATCCTGGCTAGACTGCTCAGACATTGACATATTTGTCAATCGCAGACTCAAACATTTGTTAGCACCTCCCTCTGGTTCTTTTTGGAGTTTTTTTGGCTTGCAGCACCTAAGAACACTTTCTCAAAAAATTTCTGACCAACAGAAAACAGATTATTTGGACTGATAATCAATTGGTTCCAACAGAGACCAAAGGATTCCAATTGGTCGAGTTATGAAATAGCTTTACATTATTAGTTTAATCTTTCATTCACGTGTTTCAAATAGACGTTTAGAACTTTAGCTTAAGAGCCAGGTGCTGGATGCTTCTATATTCTATCCACTAGATCATGTCTGTAGCATCTCCATGTGGTCTGAATAATCTACGGTCAACGTACGAAAAAAGGAATCTGAATTCACAGGGACCAGTTAAATAGAAAGGAACATGTTAGGCAGCCTTAGAGAGAGAGAGAGAGAGAGAGAGAGAGAGAGAGAGAGAGAGAGAGAGAGAGAGAGAGAGAGAGAGAGAGAGAGAGAGAAAGAAGAGGTTCACATTTAGAAAAGATACAGATGCTGTTCCTGATATGATTTAAAGCCCCGCAGTCCACAGCATTACACATTATTGAACAATTCTGTTAACTCACAGAGCAGTTCCATTTTGCAGCACACCCATTGTGGATTCAATAGCTAAATGTGCTCCTATTCACTGAATAGAGTGCATATATTTCTGTATAGCCAGGCTGACATTGTCAAGGCAGTGTGTGTCTCTCCCCCAATGGCTGTGACTGCCCCATGAATGTCTGTCTGAATTAATGGCTCTCTTTTCAAATGGAAACTAGAGCAACAGAATAATTAAAATCCACTCCATATTTCACTGCAGCTATTCCCAGGATCTAGCCCAGGTGAGCGATATGCTTCCTCGTCCCGCAGGGTGTTTGTCGAGCCCAGAACCCTTTAGAAGTGCCTGGGTCTCCGTCTCCAGCTGTCCGCTTCTTTTCCCCTCAGCCCGCCTGTGATGTGCGTCTCGCCTTGCCCTTGCTCCTTGGCCTTTGCTAGCAGAGCTGCTTCAATTATTCATTAAAACCTCAGTCAATCATTTAGGGTCGTCTGCAGACGTTTCATAAAAAAGAGAAAAAAAAGCCGGCGCTTCTTACATTCTGAGAGAGACAACAGAGACAGACAGCAATCGATACGTCAATGTTTTGGAAGGGCCTGATGAAGCCAGCTGTGAGGAGAGAGGAGACGGGACAAGCTGAAGCCGTAATATTCCCACTGCTGTTCTTTACATAATATGTCATGCCTTGTAACGTGACTAGGGAGGGGCTACCTCGCAGGCAAACACTACTAAAGGAAATAAATAGCAGCAGTAGCAGCGCCTGTCATAGAACGCGATGTGTTCTGGTGTTTATTTTTGTTTCGGTGTCTGGGGGGTTGAGGATTTGTTTCTGCCTCCACCTGGGATCCACATGGGAGTGCAATAGCACATGCTTGTTTCCTGCCAGGATTGCCTTGGTAACAAACAAAGGTAGTTTTCCACCAGGACAAAGTCCCCACATCAGAGTGTGGTAGCCAATGATGACATGAGGTCACATGACTCAAAATAAGCTCCAGAAATACTGGTTGAAACAAACAAATGAGGCATGTCTTGTTTTTTATTTTCGATTGCCACAGGTTTTATTCTGTTGTTAATAACCCACTATTTAAAAACACAATTCTCCATTTCATCACAAGCAAGGAATCTGTTATCTTGTTGACAGTTGGGCGTCTCATGTTAAATGCATTTAGTCTCTTTTGGTGAGAGCAGCACTGATTCTTATTCATGAATGTTAATTGATGCTGTTAAATGGTAATGGTCCACCTGTTGACATAATGGGAGTCAGGAACCCACAACCCTTTCTTGTCTTCTGAGTGTAAAGTAAGACAGTGCGTTTTAAGAGCAACACTAACTGCTCTGGAAAAAATATGTAGACCACTGCATATTATCGATTTCTCCGGTTGACTATTTATAGATATGTGTTTTATTCTATAAATTACTGACGACATTTCATTTCTTTGATTCTCATTGATGAAGGGACTTTTTAGTCTATCTTTGCACGACCTTTGCCCTGCCCCTAGGAGATTGTTTAGAACCGCTCTTGCCGTGCACCTCATCCCAGCTGCCGTTTGCCATTCTGTTTGTATGTCACTTGATGTCATCATATGGTTGCTGAGTGATGTTTGAATGAGTTAACAGGCTAACACTTTATAAAAACTCCCTGCCAACTCTGCCATTAGGTAATTAAATTAAATTACTTATTTTGAAATAGAAACCCTTTAAAAATAAGGCGTAAAAAATTTTAATCAGTTAGAAAGTATGCATTGTTGGAGATCAGATTAATTCATTTAACTTAATTCTATGTGGAATCTAAAGTAGCCTAGTTAATTAAGATAATAGCTCACTTGTTAACATCTTTGTAGCCCCCTCTGTATTATCATCAGACCTCACTGCTGTACTTAGGAGCTTTTCAGCTAACGTCACATGCACAACTAACTGGTGACTCAGTCAACAGCCAGAACACAATTTTACCAGCTTTATGCTCAACATATATACATATATATATATATACATACAGTTAGGCCCAAAAATATTTGGACAGTGACACAATCTTCATGATTTGGGCTCTGCATGCCACCATATTGGATTTGAAATGAAACAACTACAACGGAATTGAAGTGCAGACTTTAAGGTTTAATTCAAGGGGTTGAACAAAAATATATGATTAAACATGTAGGAATTGTAGCTATTTTTATACAAACGCTCCTCATTTCAGGGGCTCAAAAGTAATTGGACAAATAAACATAACCCCAAGTAAAATGTTACTTTTCAATATTTTGTTGAGAATCCTTTGCAGGCAATGACTGCCTGAAGTCTGGAACCCATGGACATCACCAAACGCTGGGTTTCCTCCTTTGTGATGCTTTGCCAGGCCTTTACTGCAGCGGTCTTCAGTTGTTGCTTGTTTGTGGGTCTTTCTGCCTTACGTTTTGTCTTGAGCAAGTGAAATGCATGCTCGATTGGGTTGAGATCTGGTGATTGACTCGGCCATTGCAGAGTATTCCACTTCTTTGCTTTAAAAAACTCCTGGGTTGCTTTTGCAGTGTGTTTTGGGTCATTGTCCATCTGTACTGTGAAGCGCCGTCCAATCAACTTTGCTGCATTTGGCTGAATCTGAGCAGAAAGTATATCCCTATACACTTCAGAATTCATCCGGCTGCTTCTGTCTTTTGTCACATCATCAATAAACACAAGTGACCCAGTGCCATTGGAAGCCATGCATGCCCATGCCATCACACTGCCTCCACCATGTTTTACAGAAGATGTGGTGTGCTTTGGATCATGAGCTGTTCCAATTCTCCTCCAAACTTTCTTCTTCCCATCATTCTGGTACAGGTTGATCTTAGTCTCATCTGTCCAAAGAATGCTGTTCCAGAACTGGGTTGGCTTCTTCAGGTGTTTTTTGGCAAAGTCAATTCTGGCCTTTCTATTTTTGAGGCTGATTAATGGTTTGCACCTTGTGGTGAATCCTTTGTATTTACTCTCATGAAGTCTTCTCTTTATGGTAGACTTAGATACTGATACACCTACTTCCTGGAGAGTGTTCTTCACTTGAGTGGATGTTGTGAAGGGGTTGTTCTTCACCATGGAAAGGATTCTGCGATCATCCACCACTGTTGTCTTCCGTGGACGTCCAGGCCTTTTTGAGTTCCCAAGCTCACCAGTGCACTTTTTTTTCTCAGAATGTACCAAACTGTTGATTTGGCCACTCCTAACATTTCTGCTATCTCTCTGATGGATTTCTTCTTTTTTTTTCAGCCTCAGGATGGTCTGTTTCACCTCCATTGAGAGCTCCTTTGACCGCATGTTGTGTGTTCACAGCAACAGCTTCCAAATGCAAACGCCACACCTGGAATCAACTCCAGACCTTTTAACTGCTTAATTGATGACAGGTTAATGAGGGAAGAGCCCATGCAGCGTTGTTATTTTTTTTTGCAGCCTTCTGAGTCAATTGTCCAATTACTTTTGGTCCCTTGAAAAAGAGGCGGCTACGTATTAAAGAGCTGTAATTCCTAAACCCTTGCTCCAATTTGGATGTGAATACTCTCAAATTACAGCTGAGAGTCTGCACTTTAAGCCCATATTGATTATATAATTGTATCCTGAATATGTTTTCGTAAACAGCTAAAATAACAAAACTTGTGTCACTGTCCAAATATTTTTGGGCCTAACTGTATATTGTAATTTAGCGTACTTATTTAACATGCAATTTATCAACATACAACTACAATGTATCTGCCCCCCCCCAGTGTTTCTTATATTGTTATATTGATTGTAGTTAACATTCAATCAGAGCAAAGCTTTTTATTGACGTCTTGGTATGTTTAACCTCCACCTGCTGTGGTGTACAGCAGCTTGCTATGTTCCCATGGCGACCTGGTGGTAAACATCAGGTCCTGAAGCACCCCATAATGCCGTGAGGGAGTGCTATGGCTCTGCTGTTTTTGCTGGCCAACAGGTCACCTCGCTCCTGCAGAGGGGATTCACTCATTTTCTCCTCATTTTCTGCTCAACAAATTGGTGATGTCCCCGAGAAACAAACTAGAAAATAGTGTGGGACAAACATAATAGTGTTAGACTGTTTTTTTTGTTGTTGTTGTTGCTCGAATACCTGTTTTTGACAGAAACAGTAATTCACCAAGCCTTACCTGAAACCTTTATTTTATACTCATAAACAACTCATTGTCTGGAAGTTCAAATCCATCAAAGAGACATATTGGAGGCATAACTAAGAAAAGGTTCAAACAGAATGGAGGAGGCAGTTGGCTGTTGAGTGTTTGTACCAAGTTTAGATGGAGCTGGTTTATTCAGTTGGTGTGGTTGTGTCTGATTGATGCAACACAACTTTCCTCTGCCTAATGGACTGTCTTCCTGCTCCTGTTCTGTCCTGAAAAGCGTACCAAGCCAATCAGACACCGTGCTGATTAACCTGCGCGGGGAGGAAGCAGCATTAGATTAATTACGGCAGCTTCTCTATTTCCTCCCAATGCTCTGGACCGTGCTGTGATAAATACTCCATTCAGAGAAGTTGTGTAATGACCAATAATCACAGTGTGATGACGCAGATGAATCATTGTTCCCTGATTGAATGTGGCGTCCGTGAGGTTTTTCATACGTGCTGAATTTGAGCCTCACGCGGCACCAGAGGAGATTAGAGACTTGGCATCCGACGGTCTCTCTAACGAAACGGCACAGTGAGGAGCAGTATTATGCAGCAGCATATCCCAGACCAGGACAGGGAGGAACAGTATTATGCAGCAGCAGATCCCAGTCCAGGACAGGGAGGAGCAGTATTATGCAGCAGCATATCCCAGACCAGGACAGGGAGGAGCAGTATTATGCAGCAGCAGATCCCAGACCATGACAGGGAGGAGCAGTATTATGCAGCAGCAGATCCTTGACCAGGACAGTGAGGAGCAGTATTATGCAGCAGCAGATCCTAGACCAGGACAATGAGGAGCAGTATTATGCAGCAGCATATCCCAGACCAGGACAGTGAGGAGCAATATTATGCAGCAGCAGATCCTTGACCAGGACAGTGAGGAGCAGTATTATGCAGCAGCAGATCCTAGACCAGGACAATGAGGAGCAGTATTATGCAGCAGCATATCCCAGACCAGGACAGTGAGGAGCAATATTACGCAGCAGTAGATCCCAGACCAGGACAGTGAGGAGCAGTATTATGCAGCAGCAGATCCCAGACCAGGACAGTGAGGAGCAGAATTATGCAGCAGGCCCAACACTAACATACATTATACAGCACATCTACAGGAAAAAATACATTATATGGAAGTAGGTTTTCATAAACATAATAGTTTAAATGCTCGTCTTTTTTTTCAGGCAAAATAGGCGTAGAACGGCAGCCAGTACAATGTAGTTTAAAATACAGCATAAAGTCTACAAATGAAAGTCATGGCCTCTACATAATGTGGCATGTCAAAGATATCTTGGTGATCATAAAGGCTGGTTTCCATGGCGTCGAAGAGGAGTGCACACTGTTAAGAGAGTTGTTTACTTTTGAATGATTGATTTATAAGAAGTAGAGATTGAAAAGCGCAGCAGGGATCCTCTAATGTTTCTTCACACACCTATTCCGCTCTCGTCTGAGCACTGCTCGCTAAGTAGGCCGTAATGTCTTGCTAATATCTGAAATTACCTTGGTGTGCCTAGTGCTCGATGCAAACAGCATGCGACCATACATCTCCATTACACTGTCTGGAACCTCTAAGGAGTGAACAATAATGGACACCCCCAGGCCGGGACAGGCAGAGAAACACCTTTTCTTGCTCCAAAGGTAATACGAGGGGCTTGTCTAAAGCAGGTGGTCCCTCTATCTGTCTCCATTGTGTTGCTGGGCGTGACTGCTCATTCACATCTTTCCAGCCGGGCCTTCCAGGCAGGCCTTTCTCTCCTCGCTCCACATCTATCTACATATGAGAGGGATGGCCCCCAGTTGGGGACCTGTTGTATTGCAGCGATACATCAGAGAGCGTGGCGGAGAGGCGAGGGCTCTTAAACACATCTCCACATGAAGCTGGAGACACACTATAGACTGTGTAATGAAGGAGGAACTGTCATTCAGTTCAACTGTTTTACTGAAAAATATAAACTAGTTTAGAGTGGATGAAAATGTGACGTTAGATACAATGAATTAATGATACTATATAGTATATCAGTAAACATCTTGACCATAATAATACTTATTTCATTTTGTTGGTGATTTCTGGATACATTTATGAATTTGTATACTTCGCGTGCAGCACACACTGCCACTAGAATGCTCGGTAGAGAAAGCATAGCACCCTGACTGGCAGGGTAGAGGGTCACACGGAGCTGTATTTACTTTTGTCTGATTAAAATCCCTCTCAGTCAGAACAGAGTAATTAACATCATGGGTTCAAATTTTGTGGAACACCTATGCTAATTCTATAAGAATGTAAAATACATTTTAGTGTTCAATTTATGTATTTTATTCCAACATAAGAATGTAAAATACATATCAGTGTTCAATTTATGTATTTTATTCCAACATAAGAATGTAAAATACATATTAGTGTTCAATATATGTATTTTATTCCAACAGAAGAATGTAAAATACATATTAGTGTTCAATATATGTATTTTATTCCAACATAAGAATGTAAAATACATATCAGTGTTCAATATATGTATTTTATTCCAACATAAGAATGTAAAATACATATTAGTGTTCAATATATGTATTTTATTCCAACAGAAGAATGTAAAATACATATTAGTGTTCAATATATGTATTTTATTCCAACATAAGAATGTAAAATACATATCAGTGTTCAATATATGCATTTTATTCCAACATAAGAATGTAAAATACATATTAGTGTTCAATATATGTATTTTATTCCAACAGAAGAATGTAAAATACATATTAGTGTTCAATATATGTATTTTATTCCAACATAAGAATGTAAAATACATATTAGTGTTCAATATATGTATTTTACTCCAACATAAGAATGTAAAATACATACTAGTGTTCAATATATGTATTTTATTCCAACAGAAGCACATTGACAACGGCTTACAAGTGCCTTGAACATTTCTTACAAATAAAAAACGGAATTATTTTAGATAGTCAGTATAATTGGATCAGTTTTCCAATCTTAGACCGTAATCAAATATATTTTTCTAATCAGGTTAGAAGGATGCACCGTCTGGAGTCAATTACAATCTAATTTAATATATTCCCACCTGTTCTGAACTTGCTTCAGCAATAACAAAAACTAAAACTAATTTTGGCGCATTTCATGTTTTTATTAAGTTGACAACAGAGCAATGTTGACATTAGCGCTGGTAAGGTCTGGAATGGTTTAGGACACGCTTGCTTAGAAGTGTCTGAGCCCGGAGCACAGTGGAACAAAGCACAGAGGCGACGGGTGTTCACTTCCCATTGAGCTTGGACAGGAAACCAGCGCACAGATACGACAGGTAACCCTGTTCAGCCAGCGCGGCTGTCTGCTAATCAGACAGCTCAGTCACTTGACATTTACATTTACATGTACTGGCCTTCGGACCAGGAACGCCGTGTTTCGGTTAATTATTACACGGGGGACTGACTAGCCGGCTCCATGCAGAAGCAAAGCAGCACGGCGGCCTTGTTAGTGGACAAACACCACAGGACTCTTACATAAACCTGTCACTGGTGTTCTTGGAGGAGGCAAAGACAGTTTACTGTTTAAATCTGCGATGGTTTTTAAATTATTAAACTGTCATGTTCCTCAGCAGGGTATCCATAGCAACCACCCCATTCATCTGTCTTCCAGAAACAGCTGTACTGGTACATTGATACCAAAAAAAATAAAAACATGGCTCTTGTGTGCATTGAATGTGCCACACACTCATGTGATTAACATGTACCTCTTGTGATAATTAACTCAATGAAGGCTTAATTGGGTAAAGAGTAACTATTGTGTTGGAGTCTGATCTGCAGTATTTAACCAGTTTCCCCTCTGTCACCGCCCCGTGTCCTAATTGGTTTTCTATTGGTGTGTGTCTGGGAGGTCTCCTGTGCCTGATTGCCTGTCTGTCTCTCTGCCTGAGGGACTCCTCTACCCAGAACTACAGCCTGTCTGTATCTCTGCATTAGAGACTCCTATAGCCAAATCTACAGCCTGTCTGTCTCTCTGCATAGGAGACTCCTTTACCCAGAGCTACAGCCTGTCTGTCTCTCTGCATAGGAGACTCCTCTACCCAGAACTACAGCCTGTCTGTCTCTCTGCCTGAGGGACTCCTATACCCAGAACTACAGCCTGTCTGTCTCTCTGCCTGAGGGACTCCTCTACCCAGAGCTACAGCCTGTCTGTATCTCTGCATAAGAGACTCCTCTACCCAGAACTACAGCCTGTCTGTATCTCTGCATAAGAGACTCCTATAGCCAAATCTACAGCCTGTCTGTCTCTCTGCATAGGAGACTCCTTTACCCAGAGCTACAGCCTGTCTGTATCTCTGCATAAGAGACTCCTATAGCCAAATCTACAGCCTGTCTGTCTCTCTGCATAGGAGACTCCTTTACCCAGAGCTACAGCCTGTCTGTCTCTCTGCGTGAGGGACTCCTTTACCCAGAGCTACAGCCTGTCTGTCTCTCTTCATAGGAGACTCCTCTACCCAAAACTACAGCCTGTCTGTCTCTCTGCCTGCTTGCATAGGGGACTCCTCTACTCAAAATTACAGCCTGTCTCTCTCTCTGCATAGGGGACTCCTCTACCAAAACTACAGCCTGTCTCTCTCTCTGCATAGGGGACTCCTCTACCCAAAACTACAGCCTGTCTATCTCTCTGCATAGGGGACTCTTGTACCCAAAGCTATACAGCCCGACTAGTGTGGTGCTTGGGCTTTCTCTTAGATTATATGTTTTTTCCCGTTACCGTGGCAACAGGCGCCTCCAATGAAACAGAGTAATTTGTCCTCATTTGATTGTGGCCGTTCCTCAGAGCGTTGACTATATAGTCGTGGCTTTGACGGGTAGGCAAGGCTTGCAGAGAGACTGAAAATGTCAGACACGGAGCCTCTCATAAGACGGACCCGCCTTGGAGTGTGGAACGGTGCAGGGAGTGCATTGATAGCAGCCCGCACTGGGCCCAAAGCAGGACTCTGCTGTCTCGCTGTGTGGCTGAATTGTGTTTGTGCTCTCATCTTTTAAAGCCAGTCAGATCTCCCTAAGCCGCTGATAGAAAGGCTTTCTATTGCAGGAGTGGGGCCTCATAGCCACAGCATGTTGTGTCCCTCTGCTGCATTTTAGTGGCTGATGTTAGAATTGACATAGTTTTTGTTATTGTTACTGTTAGAGATACTGACATGGGCTTCTTGAGAACGGCCTAGCCAGTAATGACTGAGGACAGCTGATGGTTTGTGATTGGGCGAGCATGTCATGTGCCACACAGATAATAACATCCCCATGTTCCCTGTCACATTACCGTCTTACTGGGAAAACAGAGGAACAACCAATCAGGCGGAAGAAGCCATTCATCTCAGCCAGCAGGCTTCTTCTTCTTCTTCTCCTCTGGCTGTCACGCGGTCAGGCTCCACATCCCCCCTCTCTCTGAGCTCTCTGCTCCTCCGGTGTTACGACACAATCAGTGAGACGCGCTGACTCTAAGACCTACAGACACCAGGAAGGAAGGGAACATCTCAGACTGCAGGCTGCATGTCACGCCAGCACTTTACACGTTTGCATTAAGTATGTTTCATGAAAAATTTAAAACAAAAAGAACCCTCATTTCTAATGTGACAAAGTTTGACAAAAGGGATCGAGGAAGTCTGCCAACACGGCTAAGATCAGCCAAGTGTTTCAGCTGCCGAAAACGATGACGTGACAAAAAAAACGACGGAACAATCTGTTGTTCCGGCGTTTTCTGGAGCGTCCTGTGGAGGGGACGGCCATGTGCCAGGTGTTCATCCCAGCTTTTGGAATATGAACACATGCCCTCAACATGTGTAACAACCTCTGTAGGAGATAGCTGTCCTTCAGGTTGCTGCAGTCAAATCTCCTGAGCCACACATCGCATACACACTCACTAGACTGAGAAAGCCTTTCAAAAGTACATTTAAGTTTAAGTTTGGTTCCTCAGTTTGGTGCTAAATCTGCAAATATTGGGAATGAGACATATGCACAGTTTGGAATAACTTTTAGGTGTTTAGTCGAGTGTGTGTGTGTGTGTGTGTGTGTGTGTGTGTGTGTGTGTGTGTGTGTGTGTGTGTGTGTGTGTGTGTGTGTGTGTGTGTGTGTGTGCGTGCGTGTGTGTGTGTGTGCGTGTGTGTGTGTGTGTGCGCGCGTGTGTGCGTGTGTGTGTGTGTGAGCGCTGCGGTTAAGGTGGTTGCCTTGGGCATGTGTCTTATCCTTGAATTCACTGAGCTCCTTTTATGTATTATTAATATCATGTGCCGAGACCTGAGTTCACCTCTGAAGATAGCTGGAGGGATGCATCCGTCTCACATGCTGCAGCATAGCATGAGGCTAACTCTACGGTTCAGTTGTATGCTGGAAATATAATTATATTGTAATAACACTTTAGGAGGGCCGCCAATTACAAAGGCACTTTACCCTCTCTTAAGGTGTTCTTATTCCATAAACAGCTGTCAGATTACCTGTAAAGGTCACAGGACCCTGTTCATCTACAGGTGAATCCTCTCTTCTCTACAGGTGAACCCTCTCTTCTCCTCTACAGGTGAACCCTCTCTTCTCCTCTACAGGTGAACCTTCTCTTCTCTACAGGTGAACCTTCTCTTCTCCTCTACAGGTGAACCCTCTCTTCTCCTCTACAGGTGAACCCTCTCTTCTATACAGGTGAATCTTCTCTGATCCCTGATTGGTTCTTTAGGGAAGTCTAAATGTTCCTCTGCAGGTGAACTCTCGTGAGTCTCTGAGTGCTCCACTAACTCCATCTTTTTCAACAGCCACACTTCCAGCTCCACTAGACACTTACGTTTGAGTTCTTTGTCTAATACTGATACAAAACACGCCAAATATTAGTGTAAGAGTTGATCATAAAGCTGCTTTTGTTTTCTGTTGTGAAATCAACCCAAGCAGATCCTAGCCTACTTCAAAACAAAAGGGAACAAAAGTATCATCCTGTGCACTGGAATTGAATTCAGACACACAAAAGGCTCTAAGAGCTTTGCTTCCTTTGTGTTGTGATTCAATTAAGTTCGTATACGGAGCAATCCAATATAACAATGGAACGCTGAGCTCACGTCAGGGAGAACCAAGAGAGTATGCCAAGGAAGTTTAAAACCCAAAACCAAGTTGTATGTCTATAGTCATTTCCCTTAGTAATGTAGACTCCTGGCAGGTTGTGCTGGTTAATTATGCAGTATTATCTGGGATGCTGCTGTGAATTCTATGTAGACTTGTTTTCACACGTTTAAAGATTCCCTGTCGCGTGTCGTCTGACCGCTGGAACATCGTATGCAGAGTGACAACTACCGATGGGAATTTCGGCTCTTTTGGGGGAGCCGGTTCATTTGGCTCCGTTCACCAAAAAGCGCCGGTTTATTTGGCTCTCATTTGGCTCTTTGTTCAGTTATATATACAGTATATGTGCCTGTTATACAAGCACTGCTAAGGCACATTGAAGCAGCTATTGCAGTTGGTATTGGTTTATATTTTCTAGTAATCTCTACATTAATCCTTCCTGAACTAAGAATTAGTGTAATATTTGGTTATATCCAGTTAGTAATTGTTTACAAATGAAAAACAAATGCACGTATTTTTCAGAGAGATATGGTTTTGAGACAGTTCATTTTTTTTAATCAGGGAGCAGAAAGAACGACCCATCACTAGTGACAACATGGAACCAACAAGGAACCAACAGGGAGTTTTCAGGTCAGCGTTAGTTAATGTAAACACTGTCTTCACATCTCAGTGTTAACTCCACAGCTTGATTAGAATAGACTCATACTAATACATAAAACCGTTAACGTTACGATCATACAGAAAAAAGACTATCATGTCAAAGTCTCTTCTGACCTGAAAATTTAGCTGTTACTTGTACACTAGAAATGTCACATAATGGAAACCAAAACATGGCCGAGGGAAAAGCTACCTTAAGGCAACAATGTCAAGTCAGACGTCAGCGTTTCCCCTCACCCATGACGTAGTCGAGGCTTTGCTAATTTGGCAGCGTACAGGGACGCCGTTGTGTAGAGTTATCTCCAAACAAACCTTCCAGCTCACATGAGGCGAACCTTTCACTGACAGTCTTGGTATTTCCCCTTCTCATTACGGGAGCTGATTAGAATTCATAGGGCTATATTAAATGTCACAGAAAGACCAGGGATTGTAATGTAAATGTTACACAGAGAATGTGTTTTCTCATTCACACAGCGTTTTTTTTTATTCTCTTCTTGCTAACCATTTAACAGAAATGTACAATGACCTATAAAGATAAGTCTGATACAGAAAGAGGGAACCTATAGTGAACTTGGTGAAAAGGTGAATATGTGCATTCATAACTGTGAATTTGTTTTTCATAACAATTTGAGCAACAAAGGGGCCATTTTTCTGTATCTCATTTGCTGTAGTCTAATGCAGATTTATTCATGTTAACAACACCTAATCTAAATCAATCTAATTTACCTATTTTGAATGGGAAATGTAATGGCTGCCCCAAGGGGACTGGGGAGAACTAGTTTAATTGTACTGCTATTTCTTCAGAGGAATTGAGATACAATGATAAAGGGACTATTTTAGTTTTTTAGGTGTGGACATTTTTGCATGACTAATTACAGTTTCTCATTTGTCACCAAGGGTCAGGTAATGGGGCTGGCAGGCACAATGGCCAGAGTCATTCATCTTGTATTCAGTGACAGTTTTAAACCACGCAAGTGGTGTAATTAATGTGCTGTTAGTCAGGTTGCTGTGTTTTTACGCGTGCTTTCAGTTAAAGTAAACTATTCAGTCCACTGCGCTCTTCATTACATTTATAAACACTTTCACTTTTATAATATTTTTTTTTAAAAGGGGGGAAGAGATGGTATTTAGGAATTTTTTTATAATATTTAAGAAGAGTCAGGTTATCTTTTAAATTTAAGCTCAAATAATAAGCACTAACAATTTCGTCCAGTTTGTTAAACTAAGATCCAAAGGAAAAGCAATTGTCTTATGATCAAACTACCTGCTTCTAAAGAGCATTACACCTCAATTAGGCTGTCATGTTCTAATGAACTTGACAGACATGCAAATCAGAAAAACTCATTTATTAACAGCGTCTTATGTCTGCAACCCAGTAATCTTGTCCTGATAGTAAGCTAGAAAGAAAACAGAGTGGTGATTTTTATTTCTAGTCATATGAAGTTATATCAAGCAATCCAACTGTAATATATACTGCACACAATATGTCTTCTTTGCTCAGTGTGTGAAAGCCAGCCTTAACTAGACAGACATCTTACGTTTGGCCATATGGGAAGTGCTGTCCGACAGAGTTGCTGAATCAGAACTCTTGTATTACGTACACGTTTTCCCACAGTTTTATTGCTTTTTGTGTGTACACTGTGAGTTTCACCGTCAAAGCAGAACAGCCATGATGTGCTCTCTCCAAATGCCAAAACACTTCCTCTCGTATCATCCATTAAACAATTCAAAGCAATTCATAATCATGCAGTTATTACAGACACCAGGACATCGAATTTCGATCTGTACATTTGACAATTCTCCCTTCCCCCTCAATTGGAGGCAGGGCGGAACTAGTTCAAGTAGTAAATTATTCATCTGTTTAAAATTGCTCATCGGTACCTTTCTCCAATCTGTGCTGATCTGCTGTCTGATTAAAAGCTGGGCCGAGGGCTAATTCACTGGCCTTTAATTTGGACAGCGGGCTCATTACCCTCCGGATGATGAGGAGGAGGAGGAGGAGGAGGAGGAGGAAGAGGAGGCTCGGCGACGGCGGCATTGTTTGGTTTTGCGAGGAGTCGTAAGGCTCTTTCAGCAAATGGCCTCATTACAGCACAGGCCAATGAAGCAGTGATAAACAGAGGTGTGTCTGCAGCTCGTGTCTATTCAGCCTCGTCACTATAGAGCTGTTACTCTCTCTGCTTGTACCACATTTAATACAACAATACCCAAACTCTGTCGGGCATTAAAGGACCCACCGTAGCACTATAACAGTGGGTCCTGTTAAACATTCTCCTGGTGAGCGCTGCACGATAGGCAGTGTTGGTTAGAGTGAACTAGTACATGTAATTACAATACAAACAGTTAACTACGTTCTGCAGAAGCTTTCTGGTAGCTCAACTACATTCATATTTGCGTAGGGATTTTTAAAGAGGATACTGAGTTTGCCCGCCTGAGATCACCAGTCAGGGAGTCCCACAGCTTAGGGCCCAGATCATTCACCTTTACTGCAGAGTGGAGCCTGTGGAGCCATTAACAGGGCCCTGGTGGAGGATCTCGCCCAGTGAGCAGGTTTATAGGGAGTTAACAGGGTCAAAGGGAGTTCATTCAAAGTTAACCTAAACCTCAGTGACGATCTGGTTGGGCTTAGGCCTCAGTAACCGTCCTGGCTGTCAGTATCAGCACGGTCTCTCTCAGGTCCCTCTGCGATTCCTCTGCCCGTATTATTATTTAGCTGTCCTGTCGGCCTCTCCGTGGGACACACTGTGTCCTCTTGCTGTTGTTTGTTTTCTGTGTCTGCAGAACGTCACGTCGAAATGTCACAGCGCGGGTGTGGGTCTCTCCAGCGTTTGCAGCAGCAGCACATCTATCAGAGTAGATCTGAAATGATCATCGTCCCCCTCAGAGCAGTGACCTTCTCCCTCAGGTGCCTCTCATATAACCTCATTAGAACAGAACAGAACAATTCATTCGTGACAACGAAAGGAAAAGCAGCACAACAGCTTGCATGTATGTCATTGGATCACTGGTGGGGTGTAAACACACAGAGGAAACATGGGTTTGGGCAGTCTGAACGCAGTCAAGCAAAGGGGCATACATGGACGTGATTTATTTCTGGAAAGTCTTGTGCTAATTGTTGGTAATATGAACAAGGGTTGAGTGTATGTGTGTGAACATGCCATCACTTGTCTTTGGGACTAATAAAGAAATACCCTTATATATTATATATATATTGGCAGGGTCCTAGGTAAAGCAAGGTCCTCTAACACAAGAGCTCCTAAAAATAAAATACAAAGTACATTTATTTTTTTTGGGGGGGGGGGGGGGGTAATTTTCAGAATAGTCTGGAGAAAGTTTAATTTCCATTTCTAAAACGTGTCCGCACGTATGTTGCTATTATTCTTGTCTCAAAGTCTAGCTGACCAAAAACGTTGTCTACACTAATGGCATGCATTTAATGAGTTTTTAATCTTGATCTTGTTTCATTTTACATATATTATAATAATTTAGCTTTTGTTTTTCTAATTTTAATAATATATTATTGTAATTGATTTGTTGGGGTTTGTTTAGCTTTAATTGCTCAATCATAGTTGTATTGTCTGTTGTATTCACTTGTATATTGGTTTATTTCTTCAAAGTAGCTTTACTTAGTTTTTAAACTAAATTAAACTAAGACAATTTATGATTGGTTTTACTGCTGTTAGAAGCACTTTGTACATTTGTTAAAAGCATGCTATTGTATTATTATAACTGATCTTTGTAAAAGTCTATATAGTGGTAAGTCTACGTAGACAGACATATTGCATAGCCAGAACTTGTGGATACTTTTTCCATTTTACCACAGTGCTGGCAGCCACCCTGGTGGAGGAACTCATTGTTGTTCAGTAAATCAACAGTCAACAAAGTGCGCGCACAAGATTTAAGAAGATCAAAGCTCTTGGTCGGCTCTTTTCAGAGCAACGCGGTTCTTTCAAAGGGACCAGGGTGTTTCATTATTTCCCCTCACAGCTCCATTACACTGCTAGACTTTACCCGTTTGTCTTTGCCTTCACAAAACACATCCCATCAACAAACCACCAACATCAATTTAGTTAAAAATACTGGACTCGTAAGTTTCTATAACACTGACAAGAACCTGCTTTTGTCACAAACTGCTTGACCTCATGCAGTCACTTCCTATGTGAGCCATGATGACAAAGCCATTCCTCATTGGTTCAGTGTCGGAGAGATTGGACTGCTTGTCTTCCTGTCATAATCTTAGTTCTGCAGCAGGGAGCCTGTCCCCTATCGGCCACTGCAAGGCTTTCTCTCTCTCCAGTCCACTCTCAGCCTCAAACCCTCTCTTAGACCTGACAGGATATGACAGGCGAACACCATAGAAAAGTTATTACGGTCATTCAATCGGAGGGCGTGCGATTGGCTATTACCACATTGTCGACACGTATCAGAAGGCTTGTTACTGGCTATTGCCGCACTGCTAACACCAATCAGAGGGCTTGTTCTAACACCGGTACGTCTCCCTTCTTCAGGAACAACACTGGCACGTGAACGCTTTGTGCAGACGCCTCGCCTTTTCTTCTGTCATATCCTCTTCACATCACCACATCCTGTTGTCTGTCTCTGCATCCAGGTGAGTTTGAATGACACCTCTGTCTGCACCCAGGTGAGTTTGAATGACACCTCTGTCTGCATCCAGGTGAGTTTGAATGACACCTCTGTCTGCATCCAGGTGAGTTTGAATGACACCTCTGTCCATGCACCCAGGTGAGTTTGAATGACACCTCTGTCCATGCATCCAGGTGAGTTTGAATGACACCTCTGTCTGCACCCAGGTGAGTTTGAATGACACCTCTGTCTGCACCCAGGTGAGTTTGAATGACACCTCTGTCTGCATCCAGGTGAGTTTGAATGACACCTCTGTCCATGCACCCAGGTGAGTTTGAATGACACCTCTGTCCATGCATCCAGGTGAGTTTGAATGACACCTCTGTCCATGCACCCAGGGGAGTTTGAATGACACCTCTGTCTGCATCCAGGTGAGTTTGAATGACACCTCTGTCCATGCATCCAGGTGAGTTTGAATGACACCTCTGTCCATGCATCCAGGTGAGTTTGAATGACACCTCTGTCTGCACCCAGGTGAGTTTGAATGACACCTCTGTCTCTGCACCCAGGTGAGTTTGAATGACACCTCTGTCCATGCACCCAGGTGAGTTTGAATGACACCTCTGTCCATGCATCCAGGTGAGTTTGAATGACACCTCTGTCCATGCATCCAGGTGAGTTTGAATGACACCTCTGTCTCTGCACCCAGGTGAGTTTGAATGACACCTCTGTCCATGCACCCAGGTGAGTTTGAATGACACCTCTGTCTCTGCACCCAGGTGAGTTTGAATGACACCTCTGTCTGCACCCAGGTGAGTTTGAATGACACCTCTGTCCATGCACCCAAGTGAGTTTGAATGACACCTCTCTGTCTCTGCATCCAGGTGATTTTGAATGACACCTCTGTCCATGCACCCAGGTGAGTTTGAATGACACCTCTGTCCCTGCACCCAGGGGAGTTTGAATGACACCTCTGTCTGCACCCAGGTGAGTTTGAATGACACCTCTGTCTGCACCCAGGTGAGTTTGAATGACAGCTCTGTCCATGCATCTAGGTGAGTTTGAATGACACCTCTGTCCCTGCACCCAGGTGAGTTTGAATGACACCTCTGTCTGCATCCAGGTGAGTTTGAATGACACCTCTGTCCATGCACCCAAGTGAGTTTGAATGACACCTCTGTCCATGCACCCAGGTGAGTTTGAATGACACCTCTGTCCATGCATCCAGGTGAGTTTGAATGACACCTCTGTCCATGCACCCAGGTGAGTTTGAATGACACCCCTGTCCATGCATCCAGGTGAGTTTGAATGACACCTCTGTCCATGCACCCAGGTGAGTTTGAATGACACCTCTGTCCATGCATCCAGGTGAGTTTGAATGACACCTCTGTCCATGCATCCAGGTGAGTTTGAATGACACCTCTCTGTCTCTGCACCCAGGTGAGTTTGAATGACATCTCTGTCTGCATCCAGGTGAGTTTGAATGACACCTCTGTCCATGCACCCATGTGAGTTTGAACGACACCTCTGTCCATGCACCCAGGTGAGTTTGAATGACACCTCTGTCCATGCATCCAGGTGAGTTTGAATGACACCTCTCTGTCTCTGCAGCCAGGTGAGTTTGAATGACACCTCTGTCTGCAACCAGGTGAGTTTGAATGACACCTCTTTGTCTCTGCATCCAGGTGAGTTTGAATGACACCTCTCTGTCTCTGCATCCAGGTGAGTTTGAATGACACCTCTGTCAATGCATCCAGGTGAGTTTGAATAACACCTCTCTGTCTCTGCATCCAGGTGAGTTTGAATGACATCTCTCTGTCTCTGCATCCAGGTGAGTTTGAATGACACCGCTCTGTCTCTGCATCCAGGTGAGTTTGAATGATACCTCTGTCAATGCATCCAGGTGAGTTTGAATAACACCTCTCTGTCTCTGCATCCAGGTGAGTTTGAATGACATCTCTGTCTATGCATCCAGGTGAGTTTTAATGACACCTCTGTCCATGCATTCAGGTGAGTTTGAATGACACCTCTCTGTCCATGCACCCAGGTGAGTTTGAGTGGCATCTCTCTGTCCATGCATCCAGGTGAGTTTGAGTGGCATCTCTCTGTCCATGCATCCAGGTGAGTTTGACTGATACATCCATAGAGATAGAACACTAGAGGCGACATGTGATGCAATAGTGCTATACAATAATGTCCAAATTTGGCAGCCATCTTACCTGGGTATACTTCTAAATCGGTTATAATGGGAGTCAATGGGAAAAAAGGCCAGTTCTTGCAATAAAAGCTATTTTTAAGTATAAATGAACATCAAATTATATTTTTGACATTTTAACATGTATAGGACCCCTGTAGCTGTCAAAATGTGTAATATGTTAGTTTGTTACTGGCATATACTTTTATTTGAACTGCTCTCAAAACAGCAAACTAGTTTTTGTTGTGTTAATATGCATCATTTCATTGGTAAAGGCAGAAGTATCTTACAACCAGGATATACAATATTATAAAAGGTAATACATTACGACATCCTTTGCATATTCTAATAATACATTAGCGAAAATCACTTAAAATGAAAAAGTATAAATATATTACATTGGACCGTTGAGAATCAAATATAATCAATAATATACAACTATAGTTCATATATAGCCTACTTGAAAAATAATAAATAACTAGGCCTACATAGATTACAAAACATAAACATTTACTAATAAACATTTATACTAGTTTTAAACTCCAATGTTGCATGAAAAAGTAAGCTTGAGTAGGTGCGGGCGGAGGATGTGAGCAACAGAGCAGGCAACAGTAGACAACAACGAAACAAATTAAGATAAGAACAGAATTAACATTGCTTTATTTATTTTTTCATTATGTAGCTACTGAGATTGACATTACTGAGTAGCACAGCAGACTGTCTGGAACAGCATTGCTTTTGAACAATCATACCAACATCGACGATACACATGCTTGTTGAATTATGTAATGACATTCAGTCAAATTATTCTCAGCAAAGTGATGTTTAGGCCTAGGCTACATAATATCACAAATGTGTTAATAATAGCGTTACGTTAATCACTCAGTTTTCTTAGCAAAAGTACCGTTGATGTCGGCTTGTAATGTAAATAGAACGCCTGTCACTTGGGCTAATCCACTAGCGTTTGCTTAGCTAACTAGCTAGCATTAAGACATAAAACCAGCAATATACTCAAAGTTTTAGTTTTGATTGCTAAATGGATCTTTTTATCTACTCAATACTAACGCATGGAAGATGATCCCATCATTCATTATTAATTTTGTCTATTGTGATGAGCAATTTGGCACTATATATGCAAAAACCATAGCTGCTGTCCATAGACCTTCATTCATTCCGTGGCAAAACTATACCCAGGTAAGATGGCGGAACTTTTTGTCCACAATTGATGACGCGTTGTCGCCTCTTGTGTTCTATCTTTGTGGATACATCTCTGTCCATGCATCCAGGTGAGTTTGAATAACATCTTCATATCCATTCATCACAAGGTCACCTTGGCTGAGTGAATGTAAACGTTTTCATTGGGTACCTAGGCTGAGTGAATGTAAGCTTTTTCATTGGTCACCTTGGCTGAGTGAATGTAGGTGATAATGGAGTGTGTTTATCCTGAATCAGAGATGGGGCTCTTACAGCGAGAGACACAGAGTTTGTTGATCTGCTCTCTCCACCTCTCCCGTCTCTCATCACAAACAATCCCTCCTCTCATGTTTCAGCTCACCCACTGCGTATCCTGTATGGGTGAACCACGCAGAACCAATCCAGGCAGAACCAATCCAGGCAGAACCAATCCAGGCAGAACCAATCCAGGCAGAACCAATCCAGGCAGAACCAATCCAGGGCAGGGCAAAGAGGAAGAGACAGAGAAGGATGAGGAGGAGGAAGAGACAGAGAAGGATGAGGAGGATGAAGAGACAGAGAAGGATGAGGAGGATGAAGAGACAGAGAAGGATGAGGAGGAGGAAGACGGGCAGGCAGACAGAGAAGGATGAGGCGGATGAGGAGGAAGAGACAGAGAAGGATGAGGAGGAGGAGGACGGGCAGGCAGACTGAGAAGGATGAGGAGGAGGAGGAGGACGAGACGTAAGAGTGATAATGAGGAATAAGGGGAGTAACATACGGAGGAGAAGGAACAGGAGGAGGAAGTGAAGGAGACGACTGAGGGGAAGGAGACGGAATAGCATGAGACTGAGGAGACGAAGGAGAAAGAGGCGGAGGAAGAGGAAGAGACTGGGGGGAAGGCGGAGGAGAAATAACAGATTGGGAGGAGGAGGAGGGAGAGCCGCATGAAGCGCCAGGTGAAGATATGTTAACTCTCACTCCTCCATAATGAGATCTGGCACTTAGCACCTCCGTGTGCAGCCTGTCTGATTAGCCCTGAACTCTGACCCCTAACAAGACCCAACCTCTCGTTGCCCCTGGTAATGACTACCGACCGTGATTCTGTGACAGCACGACACACACACACACATTTATCTTGGTAATGCCTACCAACTGTAACAGCATAACGCACACTCACACAGACACACACACACACACTCACACACACACACACACATCCTAACCCTAACTTTAGCCTGGTAACGACTAAGCTCTAGTTGTCATATTTAGTTTTTTGGTTTAAATTACCTGCTTATCTGTTCAAATACGTTTGTTGACACAGTAAATCCTCCATAAATGATGAACCTATCCAAACATCCTGTTGCACATTCCCCTTAATAGTAGTAAGAGGGACATGACCAGATGGAGAGATTTTTGTCAGAGCATTAAATATGGATTATATTTGGCAGAGAGGGTTTTAGTGTACGCGTGTCCAGGTTTCAGAGAGTTGATAGAGTAGCACTCGGCTGACACAAGGCGCTAACCACGGGCGGTGTGTGTGTGTGTGTGTGTGTGTGTGTGGGGGGGGGTGGGGGGGGGGGGGGGGGGGGGAGAGACAGCTACCGGCTCCATTGTCTAGGCTCATTATTTTAGATGATAGGCTATAAGAACTCTCTGGCTTCAGCCCCCTTCTCACCCTAATCCTGTTGCTTTAGTTTATACTTTCCAAACTTATGTTCTTTTGTCCTCACCCTCTCTCTACAGGTGCTACACATAGGGGACCAAACTCTTGTCTACCCCCCACCCCTCTCACACTGTCTACCCCCCACTCCTCTCACACTGTCTACCCCCCACCCCTCTCACACTGTCTACCCCCCACTCCTCTCACACTGTCTCTACATTTAACCCAGCTCATACTCTGTCTCTACTAATAACCCATCTCACTCTGTCTCAACATTTAACCCAGCTCACTCTGTCTCTACATTTAACCCAGCTCATACTCTGTCTCTACTATTAACCCAGCTCACTCTGTCTCTACATTTAACCCAGCTCACTCTGTCTCTACATTTAACCCAGCTCACACTCGGTCTCTACATTTAACCCAGCTCACACTCTGTCTCTACTAATAACCCAGCTCATACTCTGTCTCTACTATTAACCCAGCTCATACTCTGTCTCTACATTTAACCCAGCTCATACTCTGTCTCTACTAGTAACCCCTCTCACACTGTCTCTACATTTAACCCAGCTCATACTCTGTCTCTACATTTAACCCAGCTCACTTTGTCTCTACATTTAACCCAGCTCATACTCTGTCTCTACTAATAACCCCTCTCACACTGTCTCTACTATTAACCCAGCTCATACTCGGTCTCTACATTTAACCCAGCTCACTCTGTCTCTACTATTAACCCAGCTCACTCTGTCTCTACTAATAACCCAGCTCACTCTGTCTCAACATTTAACCCCTCTCACACTGTCTCTACATTTAACCCAGCTCATACTCTGTCTCTACTAATAACCCAGCTCATACTCTGTCTCTACTATTAACCCAGCTCACACACTGTCTCTACATTTAACCCAGTTCATACTCTGTCTCTACTATTAACCCAGCTCACTCTGTCTCTACTAATAACCCATCTCACTCTGTCTCAACATTTAACCCAGCTCACTTTGTCTCTACATTTAACCCAGCTCATACTCTGTCTCTACTATTAACCCAGCTCACTCTGTCTCTACATTTAACCCAGCTCACTTTGTCTCTACATTTAACCCAGCTCATACTCTGTCTCTACTATTAACCCAGCTCACTCTGTCTCTACTAATAACCCAGCTCACTCTGTCTCTACATTTAACCCAGCTCACACACTGTCTCTACTATTAACCCAGCTCACTCTGTCTCTACATTTAACCCAGCTCATACTCTGTCTCTACATTTAACCCAGCTCACACTCTGTCTCCATATTTAACCCAGCTCACACTCTGTCGCTACTATTAACCCAGCTCACACTCTGTCTCTACATTTAACCCAGCTCATACTCTGTCTCTACATTTAACCCAGCACACACTCTGTCTCTACATTTAATCCAGCTCACTCTGTCTTTGTGTCAGACACTGTCATTGTCATATTTCTAGCCGTCATGGAGTCCAGGAGCAGCAAAGCTAAAGGTTAAATTGCTTAACTAAAGTATTGTCAATGATCCTTAAAAGTTCACACAAACCGGTAACAATTAGCATTGCGTTCTTTACTCTTTGTGTATTATTCAGATTAATTTATCAGCTGACCCTGCAGTTCTAAACACATCTTCATGTCCACTATGCTGCAATGTGATTGGCTGCCCAACATTAAACACCTGACTTCATGTCCCTTTACCATGACACTTTTGTTCTTTTTGTTTGGTTTAAAAATCACTGGGCTTTTAAGCATCAAATGCATTGTTTTTGGTATAGGGCTGAAAAAGTGTTTATTACTGTAACAAAGCTGTCGCCACTGACCCTCTGTGCTTTTTAAGTGCACTGTGCATTGAAAGTTCCTGAAGCTGTTTAAGTTCACGAACGCAGTCGGACGCAACTGGCTGATTGCAACCAAAATGGATCTTTCATAACCGTGTATTGAACTCGTGACTTTCTTCTTTTTTTTCTTCTTCTTGTTGAGTGGTTGCATGAAGCAGTTAAATGCCACATCTAGCTTCTGCGTAGACTCCCTAACCTTCAGGCAGAAACGACTGCAGCCTTCCTCTAGCTATCTTACATTTAAAATAGCCTCCATCAACTTCCCTTCCGCAGCCTACATTTAAGCTGCCTCAAAATGATTTACTCATTTGGTTTAAAAGGCTTTAAGGCTCAATACGTTTCTGCAAACTCGTCAACTTCCTCCATAAACGCAGCAGTAGTGGTCAGACTGATTAGAAACATCTTTGATAAAACCACACCATTTTAAATGTATATTTAATCAAAAGACATGATCTGTCTCCACAGTCAAAATACATTAACTGAATAATAGCAACAACTGCTGCCAAGCCTCAGACTCAAGATCCAGCAGTACTGATGCTGCCTACGCTGCGTCTCATATAGCATACTACTACTTTGTTCTTTTAGTAGGTACATCAGCTGCACTTGCAAACTATGTATTGTTGCATGCATTTTGACATACTGAATTTGACATAGTATGTATTGGGACATTCTAAATCTTTTCTGGCTCACTATATAGTATGGTAGTGTGGGTATTGAGACACAGTGCTAGTCTCAGACCCAAGATGGCGTCCCCAGCAATCCTGGTGCTGCCTACACTCTGACCCAAAATGGCGTCTTCAGCAGCCTATATTGCGTCGTAATCTCAGACCCAAGATGGCGTCCCCAGCACTAGTCTCAGACCCAAAATGGCGTCCCCATGTGTCCCGTCTGTAATCCCCGAGCAGGCCTGGTGTCTGACCTGTGTGGCTCTCTGGAATGAATAATACATGGAACAAGCATTAGACTGTGACACCGCTCGATGCCACGGTGGAGCTGCTGCCACAGCCGCATGGTTTGTAGACATATTTTTTTCTCTTGGCTGACTTGCTATGTTTTACTCTCAGAGGTGTCAAACCCACTGTGGCAGGGGTTACTAGACAGCCATTGAGTGTTCCAATAGCAGCTTAGCCTCGTGGCCTGATGGAGAGGAACATTTCTTTTAGCAGGAGTTCATCATTTTTGGCATTCTGTAACTGCACATTCCCTGACTGTTTTGCTTTCATTGGGTTTTTCACTTTGTTTTTTTTTTCCACTTCGGTCAATAGCTCAGTTGTGCACCCATGCAGGTTATTCATGTTGATAGATGTCGCTGCTCTCTTGTTTGCGTATGGCTCTTTTAAAGGAAGATATTTCTGAATCAATATCAGGGAGAATTAAAGGTGTGTGGCTATTCTAAGTTCAGATAGCCATTTGTTTTGTTTTTTCCCCTCACTTTTGCTTTGCACAATGAAGATGGTATTTTATGGCAGTTCCATACTTTTAAATGAAATCTTATTTCCCTTCTTTGGAAACTTAACATTATTATTCACAAAAGACAAGAAATTATTTGTAATAGTAATGTTTTGCTATTATCTTAGGTCTTGGTAACACAATTACAGTCACTATTGAGAAATAGGCTCTATTTACCACAAAGCCTGGCCCTGCCTGAGAAAAAACAGTTTGAATTACAGCTTGTATAGACACAAGAGCAATCGATTGTTTTATCACTAACCCTGTTAGAAGAGGGCTTTTCTTTTCCTCTTTTAACATTGGCCAAATCTATAAAAAAAGTGTGATTATCTGACTCTTCTCTGTCGATGCAACACAATTGCTATGTGAAGTGTTGTGTTGGTGAGAAACCCTAAAACCCCAGCTGAACCTCACTCAGGGCCCCTCGTGCACATGGCCATGGTTCAGAGCTTCCTGCCTCTAACAGGAGAACAGCAGACTAATGAAGGCCTCTGCGCTGCCTGGACATGCAGCCGCCGCACGGCGAGGAGAACATCACCAGAGGCTAGCCTGCTCGGTGGACAAGTAGGACGCAAGGAAGCAGGGAGGGACTGGCCAGGGGTGCTTGGCAGCCTCGCCTCCAGCATTTCAATGTAACACTGACATTTAGAAGGGAACAGATGACGCTATTGACACTTGGATAGGCAGTAATTACTTCCCCCTTTAGCATTCATCGTGCAAGACATTTCATCGCTAAATGTCAATTATCATGGCAGCTCCATTCAGAAGATAACCTTCACTTATCACTGTAGGCTCCATAGGCAGGTTGCTTTTAAGACTAAGAGGGATTCATCCTCACTCTGGCGGTTCCTCTGATGGTACCAGGAGTTAGAGCTAACTGGACCAGGTGAACAATGCAGGGGATTTGGTGCGACAGGTACCACCTGTCTGTGAACTCTAGATCTGACACAGTTCATGCTTCAGGGTTGTCCGGGGCTTACTATTCGACCAACTTACTTCAAATAAATCCTGTGGAAAGAAGATATCAAAGGGAGGTTGGTGTCTATTAACTTTTGTAAGCGACGTATTAATTTCAGAGAAAAAAGTAAGGGTTCGGTCCTGATGCTGCCGTTTCCATGTCTGCCCTTACACTGTGTGTTACTATGGAGATGAGTGGCAGGAAGGGTTACTGGGAGAGGGATGAGCAGGCCTAAGGCGCTTCACTCGCTAATCTGACTGAATTAACGGGGAACGCTGCTGTGTGTTCAATACACCATTACATATGCATTTGGTGTGTGTGTGTGTGTGTGTGTGTGTGTGTGTGTGTGTTTGTGTGTTTTGTCAGTACAAAAAAAAACTCCTGCAGTGCCTGGCAGTCATGTAAAGTAGGCCCATATTTATACCACTAAGTCTCAAAATGCTGACAGGGAATGGCTGCAGTCATTCTACACCTTCAGGTATTTTTGAGGGGTTGTGATGCACAACTTTTAGCTTAGCCAACACATTTCAAAGGCAGAGAGCTGGACTTGGATCAGGCAAAACCATTCAATTGGATCCATTCACTGGCTGTGTGTGTGTGTGTGTGTGTGTGTGTGTGTGTGTGTAAGAGTGTGTGTGGGTCGGGTGTGTGTGTGTGTGTGTGTGTGTGTGTCTGTGCGCGTGTGTGTCTGTGCGCGTGTGTGTCTGTGCGTGTGTGTGTCTGTGTGTGTGTGTGTGTGTGTACTCCAAAGATGAGCACTGAGCTCTGGACTCTGCCAGATTACTCCGCTGACTGGGTTAACACTGAGCTCACTGTGGGGTTTTAGCCTGAACACAGAGGCCCATACACACACTCAGACCTTTGATGTCCCCACGGCAACAGGTGCAACATGACCTAAAAAGACTTGTAGATGACTTCAAGGCTTACCCCATTCCCACAGTAGAGACCAGCCAGGCTAGTCAATAGCAGCCCTTTTTCCACTGCGGAGCCGAGCCAGACTAATTAAGGCTAGCCCTGTTCCCACTACAGAGCTGAACCAGGCAAATCAAGACTAGTTCCATTCACACCACGGAACCAAACCAGGCTAATTAAGACTAGCCCCAGTCCCACTACAGTCGAACCAGGCTAATCAAGACTATCCCTGTTCCCACGACAGAGCTGAACCAGGCTAACCAACACTAGCCCCGTTTACACTACAGAGCTGAACCAGGCTGATGAAGGCTAGCCCCGTTTCCACTATAGAGCTGAACCAGGCTAATCAACACTAGCCTCATTCCCACTACAGAGCTGAACCAGGCTGATCAGCACCAGCCCTGTTTTCACTACAGAGCTGAACCAGGCTAATGAAGGCTAGCCACTTTTCCACTACAGAGCTGAACCAGGCTAATCAACACTAGCCCCGTTCCCACTACAGAGCTGAACCAAGCTATCAGTACCAGCCCTGTTCCCACTACAGAGCTGAACCACGCTAATGAAGGCTAGCCCCGTTCCCACTACAGAACCGAACCAGGCTGATGAATGCTAGCCCCGTTTCCACTACAGAGCTGAACCAGGCTAATCAACACTAGCCCCATTTCCACTACAGAGCTGAACCAGGCTAATCAGCACTAGCTCCATTTCCACTACAGAGCTGAACCAGGCTGATGAATGGCTCTCAGACAGCAGCAGGACACGCTCGTTTTCAGTTTTTTTTTTTAAGAAGCTCATTTCCCAGCAGCTGTAAAGATGACTGCGGCCTAATAAATGTAGACATAGCCAATACCCCACCACACACACACACACACACACACACACACACACACATACACACACACTGATATGGGATTAATACATCATGGAACGTAAAAATCTAATAGAATTTATGACAGATTGCAGATGGAGGGCGCTGGCACAGAAATCAGATTCCCCACACCAGGTCAGACATTGTGATGCACGTATAGATCCATCCGTGTGCCAGCAAAGTCAGGGTCAAAGGAAAACACTTTTGGGAATAAACGTCACTGTGGAGTTTTACATTGTGAGAACGCTCTAATATACTTTCCTATTCATTTATTAGAATAGTATTTAGCCTAGCGCTCCACACATTTTGAGTGTATGATGAATACCATACAAAAAAGACGTCATAGAGTGCTTGTCTGAATCTCTCTCCCTCTCACTCGCTCTCTCTCCCTCTCTCTCCTTCTCTCTCGCTCCCTCTCTCTCCCTCTCGCTCGCTCTCTCTCCCTCTCTCTCCTCTCTCGCTCCCTCTCTCTCCCTCTCGCTCGCTCTCTATCCCTCTCTCTCCCTCTCTCTCGCTCCCTCTCCCTCTCTCTCCTAATGACGAGTGCACATTCATATTCAGGTGTTCAATGGGGCTTTTGTCCAGCTGGCCCCCTGTGGTGCTGGATGGGCCCTCCAACCTTGGGTCCGTTAAGCGAAGGTTAGAGATGCATAGAGCTCCCAAATCCCCAGAGGACAGCTGAATGCAGAGTTCTGCTCCACTCTCCCATTCAAGCCAGCTCTCCAATGTGAAGTAGATATTGTTCTCAAGTGCGTTCCTGACAGAAGCTTGATATTGTTCAGTAAACTATTGGGAAAATGTAATGACTAGTCTGCGCTTGCGTTTTGAGTATTGCTCACCTTTGCTGTGGATGGCAAAAGCTCCTTGAGAATGGCAACAAAAGTATGGAGACCCAATGCTAAAATTGTTTATTAGGTAGTACTTCATACAAATATAGGTACGTTTTTCTATTAAAGCCAGGTG
>JAPMUY010001420.1:7500-10000 GCA_026901105.3 Galaxias olidus
TCCGTCCGTCCGTCCGCCCGCCCGTCCGTCCGTCTGTCCCTGCCTGCCTGCCTGTCTGTCTGTCTGTCTGTCTGTCTGTCTGTCTGCCTGCCTGCCTGCCTGCCTGCCTGCCTGCCTGTCTGTCTGTCTGTCTGCCTGTCTGCCTGTCTGTCTGTCTACCAGTCTGTCTGTCTGTCTGTCTGTCTGCCTGTCTGTCCGTCTGCCTGTCTGTCTGTCTGTCTGTCTGTCTGTCTGTCTGTCTGTCTGTCTGCCTGTCACCCCTCTCTCTCTCTCTCTCTCTCTCTCTCTCTCTCTCTCTCCATCTTTTTTATTTCAAATTCAGTCTATTTTATCACTTCATCATTTGTGTTCTAAATCCTCCTATCAGATCATCCCTCCCTCTCTCCCTCCTTCCCTACCTCTCTCCCTCCTGTCTCCCTCCCTCCCTCTCTCTCTCTCTCTCTCTCTTTCTCTCTTCCTCCCTCTCCCTCTCTCCCTCCAGCTTTATCACTCCGTAGCTGTCTTCCATTGCCTCCCTTCCTGTCTACATCTGACAGGCACCATCACTCACATGCTCCCAGGATCACTTAGCAAACACACACACACACACACACACACACACACACACACACACACACACACACACACACACACACGTATACACACACATCTCTCTCTCATATACACACACACACACACACACACACACACGTATACACACTCACACTACACTCACACACACACACACACACACACACACACACACACACACACACACACACACACACGTATACACACTCACACTACACGCACACACACACACACACACGCATGCACACACACACACACACACTACACACACACACACACGTATACACACTCACACTACAAACACACATACACACACGACCGCACGCACGCACACACACACACACACGTATACACACTCACACACACACACACACACACACACACACACACACACACCACACACGCTCACACACACACGCACACACACACCACACACACACACACACACACACAAACACACACACACACACCTTTCACACCACATGTATACACTCACACTACACTCACACACACTACACACCTACACACACACACCTTTCAGGGGGTGATATAACACTTAGCGGCCTGACTAGTGTCCCATTAGGGGAGTGCAGGTGTAGCACACACACACACACACACACACAAACACACCCTGACTCACACACTCACACACACACACACACACAACCTAACTTGCATGCACAGCAAGACAGTGAGAGAGTGAGGGCGGGTTTTAAGTTAGGGAGAAAGAGAGAGAGAGAGAGAGAGAGAGAGAGAGAGAGAGAGAGAGAGAGAGAGAGAGAGAGAGAGAGAGAGAGAGAGAGAGAGAGACACCTAAGGGTGGTTAAGCAGACTCTTAGTGAGCTATCTATTACAGCTGACAGAAAAGAGAGGGAGAGAGAGAGAGAGAGCGAGAGAGAGAGGGAGGGGAATGTTAGCGACTGTGAGTTAGAGAGCGGGGGAGTGGGAAGAGATGGAGAGAGAGAGAGAGAGAGGGAGAGAGAGAGAGAGAGAGAGAGAGAGAGAGAGAGAGAGAGAGAGAGAGACAGGAGGAGAGAAGGAGCGAGACAAGGGGAGAGAAGGAGAGAGGGAGAAGGGGAGAGAAGGGGAGAGGGAGAGGGGGAGAGGGAGAGGGAGAGAACAGCTTATATTAGTCTATGATCATATATAACATAGGAGAGATAGGGAGAGAGGGAGATAGGGAAAGAGGGAAGGATAGAGGGAGAGAGGGAGTGAGAGGGAGAGAGAGGGAGGGAGAGGGGGAGAGAGAGAGAACAGCTTATATTAGTCTATGATCATATACAGTATAACATAGGAGAGAGGGGGGAGGGAGAGGGGGAGAGAGGGAGGGAGAGGGGGAGGGAGAGGGGGTGGACGGACCATTGTGATCTATGATTACAAATAGCATAGGAGAGAGAGTGGGAGAGAGGGTGGAGAAAGAGGGGGAGGACAGATCACTTTATTGTATGATTGCAGATAGCACAGGGAGGGAGGTAGGGAGGGAGGGAGGGAGGGAGGAGAGGAGGGCTGAACAGATGGGGACGTTGTGTTCAGTAGTCAGACCGTTCCTCATCCTGAAACCCAATCACGTCCTCCCTGTTCTCTGTCTCCACCAATCACGTCCTCCCTGTTCTCTGTCTCCACCAATCACGTCCTCGCTGTTCTCTGTCTCCACCAATCACGTCCTCGCTGTTCTCTGTCTCCACCAATCACGTCCTCGCTGTTCTCTGTCTCCACCAATCACGTCCTCGCTGTTCTCTGTCTCCACCAATCACGTCCTCCCTGTACTCTGTCTCCACCAATCACGTCCTCCCTGTTCTCTGTCTCCACCTATCACGTCCTCGCTGTTCTCTGTCTCCACCAATCACGTCCTCCCTGTTCTCTGTCTCCACCAATCACGTCCTCCCTGTTCTCTGTCTCCACCAATCACGTCCTCCCTGTTCTCTGTCTC
>JAPMUY010001420.1:22500-25000 GCA_026901105.3 Galaxias olidus
CACAAACACACAAACACATACACACAACGCAACACACAAACACACACACCAATACACACAAACCAACACACAAACACACACACCAATACACACAAACCAACACACAAACACACACACCAATATACACAAACCAACACACAAACACACACACCAATACACACAAACCAACACACAAACACACACACCAATACACACAAACCAACACACAAACACACACACCAATACACACAAACCAATACACAAACACATACACACAAACACACATCCATACACACAAACACACACACCAATCCACAAACACATACACACAAACACACATCCATACACACAAACACAAACACACATCCATACACACAAACACACACCAATACATACACACGCACACACAAAAAACATTTTCTGTTTCTTTCTTTGTCTCTATGCTACTTCTTTGGTCTACTTCATTATCTCTCTCTCTCTCTCTCTCTCTCTCTCTCTCTCTCTCTCTATCTCTCTCTCTCTCTCTCTCTCTCGCTCTCTCTCTGTCAGTCAACCAATCTTAATTCCACTTCATTGAATACCTTTGGTTGTCTCCATTAAACATTGACAACCATATTTTCTTCTACGCCTGAACATACACGTTCACTCACACACACACACACACACACACACACACACACACACACACACACACACACACACACACACACACCTGCATACACACACCAGCACCAGGTGTTCAGTGCCCTCCCTCCTGCTGTGTTAAAGCACCGTTTGCTATTCTTAGCTCTCCCAGATGCCATTTATAGCTGTCCCCTCTCGCGCTTTCAATGACTCAGCAGTTTCTTTACATTGGTCCCCTCTCACGTGTTCAGTGACTCAGCAGTTTCTTTACATTGGTCCCCTCTCACGCATTCAATGACTCAGCAGTTTCTTTACATTGGTCCCCTCTCACGTGTTCAGTGACTCAGCAGTTTCTTTACATTGGTCCCCTCTCACGCATTCAATGACTCAGCAGTTTCTTTACGTTGGTCCCCTCTCACGTGTTCAGTGACTCAGCAGTTTCTTTACATTGGTCCCCTCTCACGCATTCAGTGACTCAGCAGTTTTTTTTACGTTGGTCCCCTCTCACGTGTTCAGTGACTCAGCAGTTTTTTACGTTGGTCCCCTCTCATGCTTTCAGTGACTCAGCAGTTTCTTTACATTGGACCCCTTTCACGTGTTCAGTGACTCAGCAGTTTCTTTACATTGGACCCCTCTCACGCTTTCAGTGACTCAGCAGTTTCTTTATGTTGGTCCCCTCTCACTTGTTAAGTGACTCAGCAGTTTTTTTACATTGGTCCTCTCACGCATTCAGTGACTCAGCAGTTTCGGTCGCTTCACACCGGTCCCCAGTGACTCAGCAGATTTTTAACGCTGGTCCTCTCACGCATTGAGCCCCATGCATCAGCGGTAACGCCGGCCGCGGTCACACTCTGACCCCTGTGAGACGGAACGAGTCCTAGGAGGACGAGGAGGAAGAGGGAGCAACGACCTCAGAGCTCCTTCTTCTTCTAAAACATTCTCTCCGTCGTTTTTGGAGGTTCGTAATGTCGGAGCTGAGTTCTTATTGCGGCACGTCAGTCAGTGTATTTTTGGGGGGGGGGGGGGGCATCAAAGGGAAGCAGAAGTGAGAGTGTGGGCGCGTCGTCACGGCAACGTTTGGTTTCTCTTTTGTTCTTCCTGTTCTCCTGTCACAGAGTCGGTCTCTCCCCTCTCCAGTCTCGTTCCCTGCCTTGTCAAAATAGAACGCCGCCTGTCGTCTTTGGAACGCTCCTCTTCCTCGTCCTCCTCCTCTTCCTCGTCTCCGCGGGAACCTGAGCCCGGAGTCGCTGGCGTTGTGAGATGTCGTTGGATTTTTTTTTTTGTTACGAGACTGAGGATGTTTATAATAGGACACCACTGAAGTGAATGCACACACACACACACACACACACACACACACACACACACACTTCACTGACTGCGCACACACACTACACAACTAAAACCCTCACACACAGATATTGACTCGCACAAAAGTGCACACATACACACACACACACGCATATGACACTGACAGTTTGTGTGTGTGTGTGTGTGTGTGTGTGTGTGTGTGTGTGTGTGTAGCCATCTCCCATGGAACTCTCTTCAAACAGTCACACACAGAGAATAGCGGAAGGCTAGGGAGGGAGGGAAGAAGGGAGGGAGGGAGGGAGGAGAAGAGAGGTGAATGAGAGCAGGAGGGAGGATAGAGGATAATATGATGGAGGAGAGAGAGAGGGAGAGAGAGGGAGAGAGGGAGGGAGAGGAGAGAGAGAGAGAGAGGGGGGACATGGAGGATAGAGGATAATATGATGGAGGAGAGAGAGAGGGAGAGAGGAGAAGAGAGAGAGAGGGAGAGAGGGAGAGAGGGAGAGAGGGAGGGAGGGAGGGAGAGAGGGAGAGAGAGGAAAGTGAGGGAGGGAGGGACAGGGAGGGATAGAGCGATAAGATGATGGAG
>JAPMUY010001420.1:50000-52500 GCA_026901105.3 Galaxias olidus
AGGAGAGAGGGGGACGGAGAGGGAGGAGTGGATCATAGCATGCTATACATCTATACACTGAGACAGAGGAGGAGAGAGGGGGATGGAGAGGGGGGAGTGGATCATAGCATGCTATACATCTATACACTGAGACAGAGGAGGAGAGAGGGGGATGGAGAGGGAGGAGTGGATCATAGCATGCTTTACATCTATACACTGAGACAGAGGAGGAGAGAGGGGGATGGAGAGGGAGGAGTGGATCATAGCATGCTATACATCTATACACTGAGACAGAGGAGGAGAGAGGGGGATGGAGAGGGAGAGAGAGAGGGAGAGGAGAGGGGAGAGAGGGAGAGGGAGAGAGAGGGGGAGGAGAGGGAAAGAGAGGGATGGAGAGGGAGATAAAGAGGGGAGAGTGGATCATAGCATGCTATACATCTATACACTGAGACAGAGGAGGAGAGAGGGGGATGGAGAGGGAGGAGTGGATCATAGCATGCTACACATCTATACACTGAGACAAAGGAGGAGAGAGGTGGATGGAGAGGGAGAGAGAGGGATGGAGAGGAAGAGAGAGAGAGGGAGGGATGGAGAGAGGGAGGGGAGAGGGGAGAGGGGAGAGAGAGGGGGAGAGGGAGCGAGGGAGAGGGGGGGAGGAGAGAGAGGGAGAGAGAGGGAGGGGAGAGGGGAGAGGGAGAGGGAGAGGGGGGAGGGAGCGAGGGAGAGGGGGGAGGAGAGGGAGAGAGAGGGAGAGGGGAGAGTGAGAGGGAGAGGGCGAGGGGGAGGAGAGGGGGTGAGGGGGGAGAGGAGAACTACACTGAGTTTGTTTTCTCTCTATCTAGAGGGAGAGAGAGGGAGAGGGAGAGGGGGAGGAGAGGGAGAGGAGAGGAGAGGAGAGGGGGGGGAGAGGGAGAGGGGGAGAGGGGGGGGAGGAGAGGGAGAGGGAGAGGGGGGAGAGGAGAACTACTCTGAGTTTGTTTTCTCTCTATCTAGAGGGAGAGAGAGGGAGAGGGGGAGAGGGAGATGGAGAGGGAGAGGGGGAGGAGAGGGAGGAGAACTACTCTGAGTTTGTTTTCTCTCTATCTAGAGGGAGAGAGAGGGAGAGGGGGAGAGGAGAGGGAGAGGGAGAGGGGGAGGAGAGGGAGGAGAACCCCCTCCCTCCATCCTCCCTTATTATTTCCTCCCTCCAACCTTCCTTCCTTCCTCCCTCCCTCCTCCCTCCCTTCCTCCCTCCTTCCTTCCGTTTCTCTCTTTTCCTGCCTCATCCCTCGCTCAGTTGTTGGCAGCCCTTTGCTCAGCAAGTGTGTACGGGGCTTAACTCAATGAATAAATTAAACAAAGGAAGCGTGTGGTGTTTGGTGCGTGTGTGTGTGCGTGTGTGTGTGTGTGGTGTTTGGTGCGTGTGTGTGTACGTGTGTGTGTGTGTGTGAGAGAGAGAGAGAGAGAGTTGAAGAGATTGAAGTACTACTTTTTGCATTAATTAATTAATTAATTAATTAATTAATTGATTGATTAATTAATTATTTCCACTGTTACTTTGTATTTGTGGGAAGGTGTGTGTGTGTGTGTGTGTGTGTGTGTGTGTGTGTGTGTGTGTGTGTGTGTGTGTGTGCATGCGTCAAATACTTAAATTCGGTTCAGGGATACACCTTGATCTAAAAGTAGACGCTGATCCTTTCAACTATGTTTTTTTTGTGTTAGTGATGGTTGATTAATCCTGCCTGTCACACGGGAACCAATGAGACGGTTGAACAGACTTCAAGGCCCGCCCACTCGTCTCTCTGGAGGTAGCCACAAGCTGCTCACGATGAGAAAACGATCAAAGAAAAATCCGAAACTTCAAAAGACCATTCCGTTCAAAAAAATTATTAAAAAAAGAACCCGACTGCGCCTCCTTTTCCCTTACCGCTGTTTTCTCTTAGTATGTTACCAAATCTATAATTCCAGAACGCTCCCAAAAACTTTAAATGGGTCGTTTAATGTTCTATTCCGTGGGAGTTTTTCCATAGTTATTCATTAAAACCCTCTTCTGCGTCCTTAGCCGCGCCATAAATTACCCGTCATCACAAGGGACTAAAGGCTTAGCCCATATTAATACACACACACACACACACACACACACACACACACACACACAGGCAGGGGCCAAGCCTGAAATTAGGATTTAATTGCATTTATAAATGCTTAAACGTTTATAAATAGCCATTATTCAAATATACTTGAACAAATGGGCGCTAATCCCTTTTATCTAGGGGCTGTAAAGTCACTGATCACAGCGTGGCGGAATGTCCACGGGCCTTTTAGGGGTTCTCCCCACAGACCGTCCAATCAACACAACGGGGCGTTAGCGCCCTCTGCTGGTATGTGTTTGTAATCGCCCCTGATCGCTTCCTACTAAGAAATTTGCATCGTATTATTCTACCATTTGTAGATGAGTGGGAAGTGGGAACAATGTTATTGCTTAAATTCAGATTAATTTAGCCACTTAACCCTTTTTCTGGTCAACAGTTCCTAGACCTGT
>JAPMUY010001420.1:75000-77500 GCA_026901105.3 Galaxias olidus
ATATATATATATATAAACAGTATATTATTATATATATTATATATATTATATATATTTATGTCTAAAGGAGCCAGATGAGGTGGTACGGGCATCTGATTAGGATGCCTCCTGGGCGCCTCCCGTTGGAGGTTTTCCGGGCACGCCCTACTGGTAGGAGACCCCGGGGTAGACCCAGAACATGCTGGAGAGATTATATATCTCATCTGGCTTGGGAACGCCTCGGGATCCTCCAGGAGGATCTGGAAAACGCTGGGGATAGGGACGGCTGGAATTCCCTGCTGAGCCTGCTGCCACCGCGACCCGGCCCCGGATAAGCGGCGGAAAATGGATGGATGGATATATATATAAATATATATATAAACTGTACTTTATTATATTGGATGGATATATATATAAATATATATATAAACAGTACTTTATTATATTGTAGTATTATTTTCTACCATATAGACACCATTCTGTGGTTTGTAAGGAAATAGAAAATATTATTATATTATAGTTTGCTTGTTGCTATTCCCTATAGATAGCGGAAGAAAATAGGGAAAAAAAGAAAACTTGTGTTGAAGCTTTCATTCGAGATCAGATCCAAAGCTAGAAATCAGATCCATTCCAACACTCTGGAAACCAAAGTGGAGGACCTGACTTCTGATTGGGCGAACAGAAGGGGGAGTCTCAGCTCCCGCCCCCCTGCCTCTGCCAGGACTCCATGCCAACAGTTTCTCATGGCAATAAAAACATAGTTTACCCCCATTTGACACATTTTTATCAGAGAGAAACAACATGAACCATCAGGCATCAGTAGTCATCCGTTTGAAAGTTAACTATGAATAACAATAGAATGTAACTAACAATATCAATTATTACATTTTGACTTGGGCAGGCGAGAGAGAGAGACGGAGGGACGACAGAGACAGACAGTATGGGAGGTAAAAGAGAGAAGAGGGAGGGAGGGGGAGAAGGAGGGATGACAGAAGCAGAAAGAGTATGTGAGGTCAGAGACAGAACCTTCTCTATTACATAAATCCTCAAGTTCCTGTTCTGGCCTCAGACAGCATTTAGTCACTGTCCTCTTACCCAACCACTACTAACACACTACCACCACACTATTAACACACTACTACCACACTACTAACACACTACTAACACACTACTACCACACTACCACCACACTACTAACACACTATTACCACACTACTAACACACTACTAACCCACTACTACCACACTACCACCACACTACCAACACACTACTAACACACTACTACCACACTACTACCACACTACTAACACACTACTACCACACTACTACCACACTACTAACACACTACTACCACACTACCAACACACTACTACCACACTACTAACACACTACTACCACACTACTAACACACTACTACCACACTACTAACCCACTACTACCACACTACTAACACACTACTACCCCACTACTACCACACTACTAACACACTACTACCACACTACTAACACACTACTACCACACTACTAACACACAACTATGCTACTAATTACACACTACTATCACACTACTACCACAATACTAACACAATACAAACACACTTCCACCACACTACTAACACACTACTACCACACTACTAACACACTACTACCACACTACTAACACACTAATAACACACTACTACCACACTACTAACACACTACTAACCCATTTCTACCACACTACTAACACACTACCACCACACTACCAACACACTACTAACACACTACTAACACACTACTACCACACTACAAACACACTACTACCACACTACTACCAGACTAATAACACACTACTAACACACTACTACCACACTACTACCACACTACTAACACACTACTAACACACTACTAACACACTACTAACACACTACTACCACACTACTACCACACTACTAACACACTACTACCACACTACTACCACACTACTAACACACTACTAACACACTACCAACACACTACTAACACACTACTACCACAGTACTAACACACAACTATGCTACTAATTACACACTACTATCACACTACTACCACAATACTAACACAATACAAACACACTTCCACCACACTACTAACACACTACTAACACAATACTAACACACTACTATGGTACTAATTACACACTACTATCAAACTACTATTACACTACCACCACACTACTACCACACTACTACCATCTTTAATACTGTGTATCCTGTTCAGTGTCCCAGTGAGGGGCACATTCTATGGCTGGTGATTCTCAGGCTTATTGTTGACTGTCACTGGTTTCAGAAGGCCTTTTTGATTCATTACACAAGCACTAGACTGTAGCTTCTACTCTCTAAATTCTATGACGAAATCACCTCACCCGTGTGTGTCATCGTTGGAATGGGGAAATGGTGGAGTTCTCAGAACGTTGAGACGTTGAATCGTTTTGTTGTTGCGACACACAAAGGGAAAATTATATTTCCAATAACACGAAAGATGGTGTCTCCCTTTCTCACACA
>JAPMUY010001420.1:82500-87500 GCA_026901105.3 Galaxias olidus
TACAGTATGTCCTCCTAACTACAGTATGTCCTCTCAGAATCAAAGGGTTCAGAGCTTCATAAACCATCAGGGCGTCCTTCTTGAAATCCTATAGGTCAGAGGTCAGTGATGACAGGGAGGTATCCTTCTTGGAATGCTATAGGTCAGAGGTCAGTGATTACAGGGAGGGAGTTTCACAATGGGTAACGTGACAGAAATGTCCCCTTGAATTACCAGAGGCAAAAATAAATGATGATTAAGATTGTAAGAATAAAGGTTAAACTCACGCTCAATGTAAAATGAGATAGTTCTATGAAGGCTTTTCATGAGACAGGCAGGGTATGGAGGTCTGTACGTATCGATTAACTTGTTGTTTTTTTTAGTCTGTGCTTCTGCGCTAAAAATACTTTATCCCTCAACATGTAGGAAGCAAATTGGTGTGAACTCCCTTTCTGTGGGAATGAGCACTCCACAGGCTCAATGCCATCCGGGAGTGTTTCGTTTTCCCCATGCTAGCTTCAGACGAGTCCAAAAGGAAACATCTGCGTTTCTATAATCTCTTAAACGGCATATCATATTTTAATATTACTCATGCTTTGCGTTAGCGAGTGAAACTGTGTGGAGTTTTGAGTAAAAAAAATGTTTACGTTGAAAGAAAAGGAGCGGAAAGTTTTAAAAAAACGACACGTGCTGGACTCAAACACTCGTTCTGTTTTTCCCCCCTCCTTTCTCCTTTCTTCTCTCTTTTTTGTTCACCCTGCCTCTCACACCGTCTCTCGCTCTCCTTCGCCTTCCTCTCTTTTATTGCCGCATGGCTCCCTCCCCTCTTCCCTCTTTTTTTCCCAACACACCACCTTCCTGTTCTTTTCCTCTCTTTCTCTCTCTCTGTTTCTCTTTCTCTCTCTCTCTTTCTCCTCTTCTCTCTCTCCACACCACATGCATTTCTTCTGCACACTCTCCTTCTATTATTTCCACTTCTCTCTCTCTCTCTCTATCCCCCCCTCTCTCTGTCTCTCTCTCTCTGTCTCTCTCTCTCTCTCGGTGGCCACGTAGGATCTTGACGGGGGCCTTTTAGCCGAGGAGGAGGAGGAGGAAGGCGGGGTACGGATTGTTCCGCCCGTGCGGTGCGGTCGTTAACCGTTCGCGTGTCGCCGTGGGTTACGGCCCCCGCTAGTGAAGCAGACTGGGAACAGCCCCGCTGGGAGGAGAGAGGGAAATATATAGGTCACCAAGCGACCACTTTCACCTCGGGCCGTTGCCATGGCGCCAGACCGCCAAGCCGAGAGAGGCGATACATGTGTTCCAGGTCTGGTCTGATTGGTTAATAGGAGACACAGTTTAACATGGAAGAGGGTCAGAGGGTGACAGAGAGAGAAAGAGAGACAGACAGAGAGAGAAAGAATGAAAGAGAGAGAGAGAGAGAGAGAGAGAGAGAGAGAGACAGAGAGAGGGAGAGGGAGGAGAAAGAGAGAGAGAGAGAGGGAGAGGGAGGAGAAAGAGAGAGAGAGAGAGAGAGAGAGAGAGAGAGAGAGAGAGAGAGAGAGAGAGAGGAGTGTGTAGCGGGGGAAATCAAGCAAAATGAAAGAGAGAGACAGAGGGAGATTTACACCAAGAAAACAGAGAGAGAGAGAGCGAGAGAGAGAGAATGATGGAATGATGGACCATGATGCGAAAGAAAAGTGGAAAAGACATGACATGAGGCAGAGAGAAAAGGAAGAAAGATGGGAGGAATAGAAGGAGAAAGAGGAGGAGAGGAAGAGGAGAAGGGAGAGTCAGGGAGAGAGTGATACAGGAGGAGGGGATGAAGAGAAAGAGAGAGAGGAGGAGAGGAGGAGGGCACTGTGTAAGGAAGTCAATGGGAGGTCTGAGATTACCAAGAAAAAGAATTCCACCACGTGCTCCGGTCTTTGTCACTGAGGATTTCCACAGGTTTTCCCCCGTTAGCCGTTTAGCGTTCCCGTTTTACCGTTACCGGATTCTCCCTCCGTGATTAGCTCTCCATTCAACGCTAACGGGATGAGCCAAAGCATATAATATAGAGCTAAATAAAATATGATTTATTCTCTGGCTACATCAAATACTATTTACTGCTCTCTGTCTCTTTATCCTCAGCTCCGAAAGCATGAGGCTTTTAGACTATTTTAATTAAGCCAACGTTAAATTGACAAATTTGTGTTTTTAATAAGAATAGCCATTGATCCCTTAAAAGGCATGGGGTCTTTCTGCAGGCATATAATGTTGTACACGTTGAGCAGCTTTTGGTTATTATAATCATATTTATAATGTGGATATCATGACGGCCCTGTGTGTTCTGTAAAATTACCTTCCTATATGCGTGTGTGACTGTGTGTGTGTGACTGTGTGTGTGTGTGTGTGTGTGTGTGTGTGTGTGTGCGTGCGTGCGTGCGTGCGCGCACCAGTAGTAGATGTCAATCATGCAGACGTTCAACCTAAAGGTGTCCATTCAAGCGCGCTGATAATTGTTGACGTTGAGGTCTTCCTGTCAGCTCATCTAATGAGCGCGTGCACGTCAAAGCCTATCGAGAAGGGCTAAGGTCTGGCGGGATAAAGACGCTGCTTTGTGGATACCTGTCTGTCTGCGATAGACAATGCCTCTGCAGACCGCAGGTACAAAAACCATATAGGCCTATATAATGTATGGCCTGAGGGTACGGGAGGAAGGGATAGACAGACGCGTAGAGGAACGCAAATGTTAGTGGGGGAGAGAGAGAGAGAGAGAGAGAGAGAGAGAGAGAGAGAGAGAGAGAGAGAGAGAGAGAGAGAGAGAGAGAGAGAAAGAATGCGCTAACAAGTGGACATATTAGCTAGTATAGTCTCAATCGCACGTTACACTCTTTAAGGTTTTCTGAACAGATATATGTTTCTCTCTCTTTCTATGCACCCCCTCTCCCCTCCCTCTCTCTCGAATTCTTTGAGTGCCGCTTTAAGTCTGTGTCCAAGCACCAGGAATAGAATTTGGGTCAAAGCCAGCTCACTTGAACCGATGCGGCTCTTCGACTTACCGGGGTTGACGCACAACCGGCACCCGGTAGTGGCCTATATGTGTTCACGTACAGCGGGTTGACTGATAAGTTATGCTACTAAGGAATGGGCCTATAGCAATCTGACTTGAGATGGGTCTGACGATACAATAAGATCTTACTAAAGCGTTACATATTGCGTTAGCAGGAATCAAAACAACACAATAGCAGCGTATGGAAAAGTCTGTTCATTATCCCCTGTGGCCAACAAGATCAAAATTATAATAACGGTTTAGGGACCGGGTAAGATTTTACGATAGTTGTTGTTCAACCGTTGGTTTTAATAGCAGACTTACAAACAAACCACCCCCTACTGCTGATAATAATTATTCTAGAGCGCCTTTTACTTAGGGCCAAATCGATCAATTCAATCGATTCTTGGTAGGCTATTGTTCAGAGTCTTACCTCGCAGTCGTAAAGGTCCGTTAGTTGGTCAATAATCCATTCCTCCAGATTTAGCCTTTTTCTCAGCTCTTTGCGGTCGTATTTCACGGTGACACGTCCTTGTTTCCGAACCGGAGCCTCCGGTTCTTCTGTGGTTGTGGGGGTGCCGGTGGTAGGCGTCTGGAAGTACACCCTGGCTTGCGGACTTGTCTCTGGGCTAGTTACTGCAGCCATGGTCCGCTAAAGTGTCCCGGAGATTACGGGGATGCAGATGCAGTGTTTTACGTTTGTTTTACGTGTTGCAAAATCCCCCAGTTGAGGTGATTGAAATCCTACTAAAGCTTTTGCTCAAGAGTTAAAAAATATACGAGTCATTTGGTCTTTATCCAAAACTATAGACCTTGGATCGTCAAAACGCAGAGCTACAATAGGCCTAGTATTTACATAAACGTAAAATCTTCTTACAAAAATAAAGATTATATATTATGGCTATCACTTATTCAATACAAAGAGAAGAGTCCGTCTTTGGTTCGTTCTCTGTCCTCGTGCTGGGGATGCGTGCGCGTTCGGCCAGCTCGAGAGCGCTTTCCTTGTTCGACGAGAATTCTACGGAACGTGAGACAAACCAAATAATTTTCTTCACTTCGGAAACCAACTCACATTTTTCTATTTTCTTAAAGCCCTTCTCCGTTCTGTCTTTCCTCTTCTCTTCCGTTGTGTCTCTTTCACAGTAGTGCCCCCTTCCTGCACGGTTAGTCGCCCCCCTCTTTCACACTCTCACCCCGTCTCTCTCTCGCTCTCTTTTTCACTCTCTCTCTCTCTGTCTCTCTCTTTTAACACATTCGTATCCGCACCATAGCTTTTTGTGGCCACCTGAACTTAACTGAAGAAAAATAATTGGCACTGACACTATAGCGTTGATCAATGACAGACGCCGGGTTCGTTTTATATCTTTATCAATCTGCTCACGTGCCATTGTGGAAGGCTATAAGTTATATTCTTTTCCCCAAAATATAGAACCCAGCCAATAGTTCAAAATACAACTTTTAAAGAGTTAACTTATCTCATAGTGTAGGTTTTATAAACTCTGCATATGTATATTCGTTTATTTTTAGATCAATTTCTGTGTAGAATGGAAAACAATAGCTACAGAGATGGCAACTTTTGTGAACTTGACATTTGAATAGTTATTTGCATACCAATTCACTTTGCACTTTGTCATTTGTATACAGCAAAAGACGTAAGCCTAAACCGGCCCAACTCGTTCTTAAATGACCTTGTATTGTTTCCACTTTATCTTCGGATCACAAGCGCGAACGATTAAAAAACAGAGATTGATATAGTTTCATGCGAGCAGGAAACGGTTGGAGCGTCCGTTTGAGGAAGAGGTCACATCTTTCCAGAGGGTTTTCTATTGAGGTCACAGCGCACGGAGTAGATTATGCATGCCATTTAGTCAACGCCAAGACATTTTTAATTATAAGAAGCTGTGATGTGAGAGATGGCAGAGAGAGAGAGAGAGAGAGAGAGAGAGAGAGAGAGAGAGAGAGAGAAAGAGAGAGAGAAATGGAAGGATGAAGGGGGAGGGGAAGAAAG
>JAPMUY010001420.1:105000-107500 GCA_026901105.3 Galaxias olidus
GCTCTGCTTGGCTCTGCAGTGGAAACTAGCCTTAACTTAACGTGTAGAACTAGAACGCCAACTAGCTCTGCTTGGCTCTGCAGTGGAAACTAGCCTTAACTTAACGTGTAGAACTAGTACGCCAACTTGCTCTGCTTGGCTCTGCTGTGGAAACTAGCCTTAACTTAACGTGTAGAACTAGTACGCCAACTAGCTCTGCTTGGCTCTGCAGTGGAAACTAGCCTTAATTTAACGTGTAGAACTAGTACGCCAACTAGCTCTGCTTGGCTCTGCAGTGGAAACTAGCCTTAACTTAACGTGTAGAACTAGAACGCCAACTAGCTCTGCTTGGCTCTGCAGTGGAAACTAGCCTTAACTTAACGTGTAGAACTAGTACGCCAACTAGCTCTGCTTGGCTCTGCAGTGGAAACTAGCCTTAACGTAACGTGTAGAACTAGTACGCCAACTAGCTCTGCTTGGCTCTGCAGTGGAAACTAGCCTTAACTTAACGTGTAGAACTAGAACGCCAACTAGCTCTGCTTGGCTCTGCAGTGGAAACTAGCCTTAACTTAGCGTGTAGAACTAGTACGCCAACTAACTCTGCTCGGCTCTGCTGTGGAAACTAGCCTTAACTTAACGTGTAGAACTAGTACGCCAACTAGCTCTGCTTGGCTCTGCTGTGGAAACTAGCCTTAACTTAACGTGTAGAACTAGTACGCCAACTAGCTCTGCTTGGCTCTGCAGTGGAAACTAGCCTTAACTTAACGTGTAGAACTAGTACGCCAACTAGCTCTGCTTGGCTCTGCTGTGGAAACTAGCCTTAACGTAACGTGTAGAACTAGTACGCCAACTAGCTCTGCTTGGCTCTGCAGTGGAAACTAGCCTTAACTTAACGCGTAGAACTAGTACGCCAACTAGCTCTGCTTGGCTCTGCAGTGGAAACTAGCCTTAACTTAACGCGTAGAACTAGTACGCCAACTAGCTCTGCTTGGCTCTGCAGTGGAAACTAGCCTTAACTTAATGCGTAGTAGCCTTAACTATGCAAACTAGCTCTGCTTGGCTCTGCAGTGGAAACTAGCCTTAACTTAATGTGTAGTTTAACTATTTTTGTTAGCTAAGCCCTGCTTGGCCCTGCTTAGCCCGGCTCTGGAAACTATGCTTAAGGCTACTAGTTATACTACACATTAACTATGCTAGCTAGCCCCACTTGGCCCTGCAGTGGAAACTAGTCTATACGCAATGTGTGGTCATAACTAGTACAAGTAGCCTTAGCTATGCTTGCTAGCCCTGCTTGCTAGCCCTGCTTGACCTTGTAGTGGAAACTAGCCTTGACTTGTGGCCTGAACTATTGCTGCTTTGCCTTGCTTGACCCTGCTCAGCCCGGTGAAGTATTGCTGCTTTGCCTTGCTTGACCCTGCTTAGCCAAGTGAGGTATTGCTGCTTGGCTCTATAGTGGAAACAGCGTGTGTAGAGTCTGTTTTAGCTTCTGTTTTTAAACCGTTTTCCTGCGAACGCTCTTTAGCCAGCAGTGGAGCTGAAACTTAAGGTAACGTGAATAAGATGATGATGAGGAAGAGGATCACGACACCTCTCATCTTGTTATCATATGAACAAAATCTGACACTAGCGATGTACGTGGAGTTGTTGTGTGTGTTTGTGTTTGTTTGTGGGACGATGATGATGATGATGATGATGATGATGATGATGATGATGATGGAATCGTCATGCTTTCATTGTCGATATTATCGCTAGCAGAAATGTCTCTTCAGTGGATTATGTCTCATCAAATAGCGCTATCTATATAATATATAATATCTATATAATATATAATATCTATATAATAGCATGTGTTGGTTGCTTTTCCAAAACATCAGTCATTCGTTCCGTTGTAGTCAACTTATCATGAAACTTTATTTGTCAACATCACTCATCAACAAACAGAATACAGTATAAATATATATATGTGTGTTTTCTGGAAAACCAGTCAGAATGCATGTTTTCATCATCAGACATAATGATTGAAATTTTTTTTTTTTTTGTGAGAAAAGCAACAAAACATTTTGTTTTGTTGTACAGATAAATGTCCATTTTATGGGGAAGCATCCGAAAATGCGTGTGATGCATATGGAACAAAAGTTATTAAAACTCTGCATGTTATCTTATATCTAAATGGGAAAAGAAACAGGAAGTTATTTTGGTTCTTGATTTGGTGTTTCTTACAGGAACCCAACACCGGCCAGCCCACCCTGATCACCCTCAAAGTAGACCCCAATGGCTTCTTCCTGTACTGGACCGGAGCTGCCAACATGGTGAGAACACACACACACACACACACACACACACAGACACACATACGCACGCACGCACGCACGCACGCACTCACGCACGCACGCACACACACACACACACACACACACACACACACGCACACACACTCTTTCATTAAAATGATGGACCCAGTGCTAGAGGGATGAATCTGCACCCCTTTCCTTCCTAGTCATTGCTTTGCCTTCCCCCTCGC
>JAPMUY010001420.1:127500-130000 GCA_026901105.3 Galaxias olidus
GAGGCCTTTCAGAGTTTCCTCAACAGCATGTGTCACCGATCAGACATCGACCGCATCTTTGTCAACATGTGAGGGATACACACACACACACACACACACACCTACACACACACTACAAAACTACACTCACACAGCTACACTGATCACAGGGGCACACACACACACACACACACACACACCTACATACAAACAGCTACACTGATCACAGGGGCACACACACACACACACACACACACACACACACATACACACACAGCTACACACACCTTTACACAAACTCACAAAAACATTGATGGCGTCTGTCTCAAACAGAACCAACACACACACACACACACACACACCTACCACTCTCACACAGTACACAGGCAAACCCTCACAAACACACACACGCTCTCATCTCTCCAATTCACATATTTTTGGTCGTTAATATTTTTTGCCTAGAAACCTATGGGAGAAAGCTTAGCCCGAGGGTCCTCGATTTAGAAGCAATTTGCGCTAAGCTATCTCCCATAGGTTTCCAGTCTAAAGGTTAGCATTGTAGCTAAACGGAACAGCCTAAAAGAATATAAACACATTGGACATGGAAGAGACATGGAAATAAGGATGAACATCAAAAATAGTGAACTACTCCTTTAAGCTGCCCCTCCTCTCTCTCTCCTCTTTCTCCTAGGGGTTCCAAAGGAAAGCCCTTCCTCTCATTGGATCAGCTGTGTGACTTCATCAACAAGCGCCAGCGAGACTCGCGTCTGAACGAGGTTCTGTACCCTCCACTGAAGAAGGAACAGGTCCGGGCCATCATGGAGCAGTACGAAACCAACGCCAGCCAGCTAGACAGAGGTGTGTGTGTGTGTGCGTGTGTGTGTGTGTGTGTGCGTGTGTGTGTGCGTGCGTGTTTTATTGTTGTATGAAGAGGAACCGACAATCGAAACACAGGATTGTACAAACCAATGCCAGTCAGCTGGGAGAAATGAGAGATGGTGTGTGTGTGTGTGTGTGTGTGTGTGTGTGTGTGTGTGTGTGTGTGTGTGTGTGTGTGTGTGTGTGTGTGTGTGTGACTTGTTGAAGTGAAATGTGATAGTAGTTGTGATGAGTGTTTTGAGCTATATTTAGCTCTGGTGACCTACGTGCGACAAACATACACACACACACACACACACACACGCGCGCGCAGAGGCACACCTATGCCATACACACACACATTGTTGCATAACTCACAGCTTGTCCCACACATGCTTACACACTCACACACTTAACAGTTTAAAGTCGCATTCACATACCTGATCTCTAACACACACACACACACACACACACACACACACACACACACACACACACACACACACACACACATATCAGCGTCAGAGGAAAAGTGTGGTGGCCTTCGTCATTGTTCTTTGACGCTTCTTGATATTAAATAGAAGAATGGAGGGAGGGAAAGAGGAGGAACAGAGGGAAGGAGGAGGGAGGGAGGGATGAAAGGAGGAACAGAGGGAGGGAGGGATGAAAGGAGGAACAGAGGGAGGGAGGGATGAAAGGAGGAACAGAGGGAATGGAAGGAGGGAGGGAGGGATGAAAGGAGGAACAGAGGGAGTGTGTTGGAAATTGGCCATAATGTTTATAAGAACTATTGATATTTGTGCATTTGATTGCTTTTGTAACGGTTTTAGCTTTTTGTGGTGTTGAATTTTGTTGTCATCAGTATAATTGTAAAAATAAATGTAATCTCAGTTTGATTCTCTGTATATATGTATAATCTCTCTCTCTCTGTCTCTCTCTCTCTCTGTTCTCTGTCCGTCTCTCGCTCTGTTCTCTGGACTCTCTCTCTCTCTCTCTCTCTCTCTCTCTGCCTCTCTCTGTCTCTCTCTCTCTCTCTCTCTCTCTCTCTCTCTCTCTCTCTCTCTCTCTCTCTCTCTCTCTCTCTCTCTCTCTCTCTCTCTCTCTCTCTCTCTCTCTCTCTCTCTGTCTCTCTGTGTCTCTCTCTCTCCAGACCAGATCAGTCTGTTGGCCTTCAGTAGGTATCTGGGTGGGGAGGAGAACACCATCGTCCCCCCAGAGAGGCTGGACATGATCGATGACATGAACCACCCGCTGTCCCACTACTTCATTAACTCCTCCCACAACACCTACCTCACAGGTACACACACACACACACACACACACACACACACACACACACACACACCTAACCCTAACCCGCTGTCCCACTACTTCATTAACTCCTCCCACAACACCTACCTCACAGGTACACACACACACACACACCTAACCCTAACCCGCTGTCCCACTACTTCATTAACTCCTCCCACAACACCTACCTCACAGGTACACACACACACACACACACACACACACACACACACACACACCTAACCCTAACCCGCTGTCCCACTACTTCATTAACTCCTCCCACAACACCTACCTCACAGGCACACACACACACACACACACACACACACACACACACACACACGCCTAACCCACTGTCCCACTACTTCATTAA
>JAPMUY010001420.1:135000-140000 GCA_026901105.3 Galaxias olidus
TCAAAGAGAAAAGGGAGAATATATCTCTCTCCTTTACTTCAAAGAGAAAAGGGGGAATATATCTCTCCTTTACAGCAGAGAGAAAAGGGGGAATATATCTCTCTCCTTTGCAGCAGAGAGAAAAGGGGGAATATATCTCTCCTTTGCAGCAGAGAGAAAAGGGGGAATATATCTCTCCTTTAGAGAGAAAAGGGGGAATATATATCTCTCCTTTAGAGAGAAAAGGGGGAATATATATCTCCTTTAGAGAGAAAAGGGGGAATATCTCTCTCCTTTAGAGAGAAAATGGGGAATATATCTCTCTCCTTTACATCAGAGAGAAAAGGGGGAATATATCTCTCCTTTAGAGAGAAAAGGGGGAATATATATCTCTCCTTTAGAGAGAAAAGGGGGAATATATCTCTCCTTTGGAGAGAAAAGGGGAATATATCTCTCCTTTAGAGAGAAAAGGGGGAATATATCTCTCCTTTAGAGAGAAAAGGGGGAATATATCTCTCCTTTAGAGAGAAAAGGGGGAATATCTCTCTCCTTTAGAGAGAAAAGGGGGAATATATCTCTCCTTTAGAGAGAAAAGGGGGAAAAGGGGGAATATATCTCTGTCCTTTAGAGAGAAACGGGGGAATATATCTCTCCTTTAGAGAGAAAAGGGGGAATATATCTCTCCTTTAGAGAGAAAAGGGGGAATATATCTCTCCTTTAGAGAGAAAAGGGGGAATATATCTCTGTCCTTTAGATCATAGAGAAAAGGGGGAATATATCTCTCTCCTTTACTTTAGAGAGAAAAGGGGGAATATATCTCTGTCCTTTAGAGAGAAAAGGGGAATATATCTCTCCTTTAGAGAGAAAAGGGGAATATATCTCTCCTTTAGAGAGAAAAGGGGAATATATCTCTCCTTTAGAGAGAAAAGGGGAATATATCTCTCCTTTAGAGAGAAACGGGGGAATATATATCTCTCCTTTAGAGAGAAAAGGGGGAATATATCTCTCCTTTAGAGAGAAAAGGGGGAATATCTCTCTCCTTTAGAGAGAAAAGAATATATCTCTCCTTTAGAGAGAAAGGGGGAATATATCTCTCCTTTAGAGAGAAAAGGGGGAATATCTCTCTCCTTTAGAGAGAAAAGGGGGAATATATCTCTCCTTTGGAGAGAAAAGGGGGAATATCTCTCTCCTTTAGAGAGAAAAGGGGGAATATCTCTCTCCTTTAGAGAGAAAAGGGGGAATATCTCTCTCCTTTAGAGAGAAAAGGGGGATCACAGTTGTACTTTATTGTGTTCTTCTCTGAAACGTGTTTGTGACTGCAAAGTGTCCCGTGTCACTTCCTGTGTCTGCAGATAACCCTTTGACAGACAGCGAGGGAGGCCACATCATGTCCAATGGAGAGGAGAAGCTGGCTGAGGGGATGGTCACAGACTCGGAACCGCGCAAGTCGATTGGTGGGGCTTACTTCCTGGTTGTGACAGACGAATGAAAAGGATAGGATGAAAGAAGCTGATTTTTTGTTATTGTGTGTGTCTGTGTGTGTGTGTGTGTGTGTTTGTGTGGGTGGGTGTGTGTGTGTGTGTGTAATATATATGTTTTTTCTTCCTCCAGGTGGTGATGGGGAGAGTGAGGAGGAAGAAGAAGATGAGCCAATCACAGAGACAAGAAAAACAAATACTGATGAGGTACAATCACACACACACACACACACACACACACACACACACACACACACACTCACACACACAGTCAAGAACCCCCTCATTTTATTTGTAATAAAATATAATATTTCCAAACATTGAGGTAACTTTAAGAGCCACATACAGTGCCTTGCAAAAGTATTCACCCCCCCTTGGCATTTTTCATGTTTTGTTGCCTCACAACCTGGAATTAGAACGGATTGTTTGAAGGTTTGCATCATTTTATCCACAGAACATGCCTACAACTTTAAAGATGTGATTTTTTTTTTATTGTGAAGCAAACAACAAATAGGACAAAATAACAGAAAACTTCAGCGTGCATAACTATTCACCCCCCTAAAGTCAGTACTTTGTAGAGCCACCTTTTACGGCAATTACAGCTGCAAGTCGCTTTGGATAAGTCTCTATGAGCTTGCCACATCTTACCACTGGGATTTTTGCCCATTCCTCAAGGCAAAACTGCTCCAGCTCTTTCATGTTGGATGGTTTCCGCTTGTGAACAGCAATCTTCAAAACTGACCACAGATTCTCAATTGGATTGAGATCTGGGCTTTGACTAGGCCATTCCAACACATTTAAATGTTTCCCCTTAAACCACTCGAGTGTCGCTTTAGCAGTATGCTTCGGGTCATTGTCCTGCTGGAAGGTGAACCTCCGTCCCAGTCTCAAATCACAGGCAGACTGAAACAGGTTTTGCTCAAGAATATCCCTGTATTTAGCACCATCCATCTTTCCCCCTCGACTCGAATCAGTTTCCCAGTCCCTGCTGCTGAAAAACATCCCCACAGCATGATGCTGCCACCACCATGTTTCACTGTGGGGATGGTGTTCTTGGGGTGATGGGATGTGTTGGGTTTGCGCCATACATAGCGTTTTCCTTGGTGGCCGAAAAGTTCAATTTTTGTCTCATCTGACCAGAGCACCTTCCTTCATACATTTGGGGAGTCGCCCACATGCCTTTTGGCAAACTCAAAAGTAATGGCCTTTTTCTGGCTACTCTTCCATAAAGCCCAGCTCTATGGAGTGTACGGCCTATTGTGGTCCCATGTACAGATACACCAGTCTCTGCTGTGGAACTCTGCAGCTCCTTTAGGGTTACCTTTGGTCTCTGTGCTGCCTCTCTGATTAATGCCCTCCTTGCCCGGTCTGTGAGTTTTGGTGTGCGGCCTTCTCTTGGCAGGTTTGTTGTGGTACCATGTTCTTTCCATTTGAAGATGATGGATTTGATGGTGCTCCGGGGGATCATCAAAGATTTGGATATTTTTTTATAACCCAACCCTGACTAGTACTTCTCAACAACTTTGTCCCTGACTTGTTTGGAGAGCTCCTTGGTCTTCATGGTGTGATGCCTCTTGCTTAGTGGTGTTGCAGCCTCTGGGACCTTTCAGAAAAGGTGTGTTTACACTGACAGATCATGTGACACTTAGATTACACACAAGTGGACTTCATTTCACTAATTATGTTATTTTTGAAGGTAATTGGTTGCACCAGAACTTTTGAGGGGCTTCATAGCAAAGGGGGTGAATACATATGCACATGCCAATTTCCAGATTTTTATTTTTTTTAATAATTTTTTATATATATTTTTTTCTCATTTCCCTTCACCAACTTAGACTATTTTGTGCAGATCCATCACATAAAATTCAGATTAAAAAAACATTTAAATTACAGGTTGTAATGTAACAAAATAAGTAAGAAGCCAAGGGGGGTGAATACTTTTGCAAGGCACTGTACTTACAAGACGCTGTTAAGGTTGTTTGAAAACTATACATTTTATGTTTGTTTATTTTCATCTCACTCTCTTTTCTATCGCTCCCATTTTTCCCTTCTTTTTCTCCTTTCTCTCTTTTCTCTCCTTCTGCCTTTCCTCCCCCCGTTTCTCTCTCCTCCCTCCCCCTTCCTCTCCCCCCCTCTCCTCTCTCTCTCTTCCTCTCCCAGGGTACAGCCAGCAGTGAGGTGAATGCTACAGAGGAGATGTCTACTTTAGTTAACTACATTGAACCCGTCAAGTTCAAGAGCTTCCAAGTCGCTACCAGTGAGTGTGTGTGTGTGTGTGTGTGTGTGTGTGTGTGTGTGTGTGTTTGTGTGTGTCATAGGAAACTGTGTGTGTATGCCACCGGGGTGTGTGTGTGCGTGCGTGTGCGTGCGTGTGCGTGTGCGTGTGCGTGTGCGTGTGTTGGGTGAAGGTTATTGAGATATTAAAATGATCTCCAGCTTGTGACAGTGCCACTTGGTTAGTCTGTAATTATATTACAAATTTGTATTTAGTACACACAATATCATAATCAACACATACTGTATAAGTGCTGCTGTTATTTGTAGTCTTATTATTAGTCTCTCTCTCTCTCTCTCTCTCTCTCTCTCTCCCTCTGTCTCTCTCTGTCTCTCTCTCTCTCTCTCTCTCTCTCCCTCCTCTCTCTCTCCCCCTCTCTCTCTCTCTCTCTCTCTCTCTCTCTCTCTGTCTCTGTCTCTCTCTCTCTCTCTCTCTCTCTCTCTCTCTCTCTCTCTCTCTCTCTCTCTCGCTCTCCTGTGTGCTCCTGTCTTCTCGGAGAGGAATAAGTATTATGATGTCATCCTTTGTTTTTTCCCTCTCTCGCTCTCTCCTCTTTGCTCCTGTCTTCTCATAGAGGAATAAGTATAATGAGATGTCATCCTTTATTCTCTCTTTCTCTCTCTCTCTCTCTCTCTCTCTCTCTCTCTCTCTCTCTCTCCTCTTTGCTCCTGTCTTCTTAGAGAGGAATAAGTATTATGAGATGTCATCCTTTGTGGAGACCAAAGGCATGGACACACTGAAGAGCTCTCCCATTGAATTTGTGGAGCATCCTTTTGAACTACGTGTGTGTGTGTGTGTGTGTCTGTGTCTGTGTCTGTGTCTGTGTCTGTGTCTGTGTGTGTGTGTTGTTATTGTGTATTATAAAAGCCTTGTTTTATGACAAAATATATTTAAAAAAACAGTTGAGTTCTACCAACGTGGAGTTTGGAGATCAAGTATATCTGTGAGATAGGGTGAGGTTATATTTTAATACTACTATCCATACATCCCTTTACCTTGGTCTGTACCAGGTGTTATAATAAGTATATAATATTTATTTATGATTATATACATATTATTATCACCCACACCCTCCTTAACCTGGCCTGTACCAGATACAATAAGAAGCAGCTGAGTCGTATCTACCCTAAAGGCACCAGGGTGGACAGCTCCAACTACATGCCCCAGCTCTTCTGGAACGTGGGCTGCCAGATGGTGGCGCTCAACTTCCAGACCCTCGGTGAGTCGACTCCAGAAGAAGACCAATAGAACAAAGTGTATTACTTTTC
>JAPMUY010001420.1:147500-160000 GCA_026901105.3 Galaxias olidus
GTACAACACGTTCCACTGTCTGTCAAACAGAGTTAGTAAGAGTGTGTACAACATGTTCCACTGTCTGTCAAACAGAGTTAGTAAGAGTGTGTACAACATGTTCCACTGTCTGTCAAACAGAGTTAGTAAGAGTGTGTACAACATGTTCCACTGTCTGTCAAACAGAGTTAGTAAGAGTGTGTACAACATGTTCCACTGTCTGTCAAACAGAGTTAGTAAGAGTGTGTACAACATGTTCCACTGTCTGGGTAAACAGAGTTAGTAAGAGTGTGTACAACATGTTCCACTGTCTGTCAAACAGAGTTAGTAAGAGTGTGTACAACATGTTCCACTGTCTGTCAAACAGAGTTAGTAAGAGTGTGTACAACATGTTCCACTGTCTGTCAAACAGAGTTAGTAAGAGTGTGTACAACATGTTCCACTGTCTGTCAAACAGAGTTAGTAAGAGTGTGTACAACATGTTCCACTGTCTGGGTAAACAGAGTTAGTAAGAGTGTGTACAACATGTTCCACTGTCTGTCAAACAGAGTTAGTAAGAGTGTGTACAACATGTTCCACTGTCTGTCAAACAGAGTTAGTAAGAGTGTGTACGACATGTTCCACTGTCTGTCAAACAGAGTTAGTAAGAGTGTGTACAACATGTTCCACTGTCTGGGTAAACAGAGTTAGTAAGAGTGTGTACAACATGTTCCACTGTCTGTCAAACAGAGTTAGTAAGAGTGTGTACAACATGTTCCACTGTCTGGGTAAACAGAGTTAGTAAGAGTGTGTACAACACGTTCCACTGTCTGTCAAACAGAGTTAGTAAGAGTGTGTACAACATGTTCCACTGTCTGGGTAAACAGAGTTAGTAAGAGTGTGTACAACATGTTCCACTGTCTGTCAAACAGAGTTAGTAAGAGTGTGTACAACATGTTCCACTGTCTGTCAAACAGAGTTAGTAAGAGTGTGTACAACACGTTCCACTGTCTGGGTAAACAGAGTTAGTAAGAGTGTGTACAACATGTTCCACTGTCTGGGTAAACAGAGTTAGTAAGAGTGTGTACAACATGTTCCACTGTCTGTCAAACAGAGTTAGTAAGAGTGTGTACAACACGTTCCACTGTCTGTCAAACAGAGTTAGTAAGAGTGTGTACAACACGTTCCACTGTCTGTCAAACAGAGTTAGTAAGAGTGTGTACAACATGTTCCACTGTCTGTCAAACAGAGTTAGTAAGAGTGTGTACAACACGTTCCACTGTCTGTCAAACAGAGTTAGTAAGAGTGTGTACAACATGTTCCACTGTCTGTCAAACAGAGTTAGAAAGAGTGTGTACAACATGTTCCACTGTCTGGGTAAACAGAGTTAGTAAGAGTGTGTACAACATGTTCCACTGTCTGTCAAACAGAGTTAGTAAGAGTGTGTACAACATGTTCCACTGTCTGTCAAACAGAGTTAGTAAGAGTGTGTACAACACGTTCCACTGTCTGTCAAACAGAGTTAGTAAGAGTGTGTACAACATGTTCCACTGTCTGGGTAAACAGAGTTAGTAAGAGTGTGTACGACATGTTCCACTGCCTGTCAAACAGAGTTAGTAAGAGTGTGTACAACATGTTCCACTGTCTGTCAAACAGAGTTAGTAAGAGTGTGTACAACATGTTCCACTGTCTGGGTAAACAGAGTTAGTAAGAGTGTGTACGACATGTTCCACTGCCTGTCAAACAGAGTTAGTAAGAGTGTGTACAACATGTTCCACTGTCTGTCAAACAGAGTTAGTAAGAGTGTGTACAACATGTTCCACTGTCTGTCAAACAGAGTTAGTAAGAGTGTGTACGACATGTTCCACTGTCTGTCAAACAGAGTTAGTAAGAGTGTGTACAACATGTTCCACTGTCTGTCAAACAGAGTTAGTAAGAGTGTGTACAACATGTTCCACTGTCTGTCAAACAGAGTTAGTAAGAGTGTGTACAACATGTTCCACTGTCTGTCAAACAGAGTTAGTAAGAGTGTGTACAACATGTTCCACTGTCTGTCAAACAGAGTTAGTAAGAGTGTGTACAACACGTTCCACTGCCTGGGTAAACAGAGTTAGTAAGAGTGTGTACAACATGTTCCACTGCCTGGGTAAACAGAGTTAGTAAGAGTGTGTACAACATGTTCCACTGTCTGTCAAACAGAGTTAGTAAGAGTGTGTACAACACGTTCCACTGTCTGTCAAACAGAGTTAGTAAGAGTGTGTACGACATGTTCCACTGTCTGTCAAACAGAGTTAGTAAGAGTGTGTACAACATGTTCCACTGTCTGTCAAACAGAGTTAGTAAGAGTGTGTACAACATGTTCCACTGTCTGTCAAACAGAGTTAGTAAGAGTGTGTACAACATGTTCCACTGTCTGTCAAACAGAGTTAGTAAGAGTGTGTACAACATGTTCCACTGTCTGTCAAACAGAGTTAGTAAGAGTGTGTACAACACGTTCCACTGCCTGGGTAAACAGAGTTAGTAAGAGTGTGTACAACATGTTCCACTGCCTGGGTAAACAGAGTTAGTAAGAGTGTGTACAACATGTTCCACTGTCTGTCAAACAGAGTTAGTAAGAGTGTGTACAACACGTTCCACTGTCTGTCAAACAGAGTTAGTAAGAGTGTGTACAACATGTTCCACTGTCTGTCAAACAGAGTTAGAAAGAGTGTGTACAACATGTTCCACTGTCTGGGTAAACAGAGTTAGTAAGAGTGTGTACAACATGTTCCACTGTCTGTCAAACAGAGTTAGTAAGAGTGTGTACAACATGTTCCACTGTCTGTCAAACAGAGTTAGTAAGAGTGTGTACAACACGTTCCACTGTCTGTCAAACAGAGTTAGTAAGAGTGTGTACAACATGTTCCACTGTCTGGGTAAACAGAGTAAGAGTTTGTACAACACGTTCCACTGTCTGTCAAACAGAGTTAGTAAGAGTGTGTACAACATGTTCCACTGTCTGGGTAAACAGAGTTAGTAAGAGTGTGTACGACATGTTCCACTGTCTGTCAAACAGAGTTAGTAAGAGTGTGTACAACATGTTCCACTGTCTGTCAAACAGAGTTAGTAAGAGTGTGTACAACATGTTCCACTGTCTGTCAAACAGAGTTAGTAAGAGTGTGTACAACATGTTCCACTGTCTGTCAAACAGAGTTAGTAAGAGTGTGTACAACATGTTCCACTGTCTGTCAAACAGAGTTAGTAAGAGTGTGTACAACACGTTCCACTGCCTGGGTAAACAGAGTTAGTAAGAGTGTGTACAACATGTTCCACTGCCTGGGTAAACAGAGTTAGTAAGAGTGTGTACAACATGTTCCACTGTCTGTCAAACAGAGTTAGTAAGAGTGTGTACAACATGTTCCACTGTCTGTCAAACAGAGTTAGTAAGAGTGTGTACAACATGTTCCACTGTCTGTCAAACAGAGTTAGTAAGAGTGTGTACAACATGTTCCACTGCCTGTCAAACAGAGTTAGTAAGAGTGTGTACAACATGTTCCACTGCCTGTCAAACAGAGTTAGTAAGAGTGTGTACAACACGTTCCACTGTCTGTCAAACAGAGTTAGTAAGAGTGTGTACAACATGTTCCACTGTCTGTCAAACAGAGTTAGTAAGAGTGTGTACAACATGTTCCACTGTCTGTCAAACAGAGTTAGTAAGAGTGTGTACAACATGTTCCACTGTCTGGGTAAACAGAGTTAGTAAGAGTGTGTACAACACGTTCCACTGTCTGTCAAACAGAGTTAGTAAGAGTGTGTACAACACGTTCCACTGTCTGTCAAACAGAGTTAGTAAGAGTGTGTACAACATGTTCCACTGTCTGGGTAAACAGAGTTAGTAAGAGTGTGTACAACATGTTCCACTGTCTGTCAAACAGAGTTAGTAAGAGTGTGTACGACACGTTCCACTGTCTGTCAAACAGAGTTAGTAAGAGTGTGTACAACATGTTCCACTGTCTGTCAAACAGAGTTAGTAAGAGTGTGTACAACATGTTCCACTGTCTGTCAAACAGAGTTAGTAAGAGTGTGTACAACACGTTCCACTGCCTGTCTTTGCTTTCCGATGAGGGCGTGCATCTGGGACAACCAGTGGCACAAGTTATCGTTAACCATCTTCACAAAACACTGGGTCATAAGAATCAGTTCATATTTTATTTGGTGTTGGTATTGTTGGCAGTAATTTTATGTTCAGCCAAATCACTTCTGATGAAGCTTTCAATTAAAACATTTTTTTTATATAGCGCAATATCATAACAAAGTAATATCTCATTTCATTTTGAGCAGGTCTAAATGGCCTGTTATCATAAATCACATATAAATAATAATTAAGACTAATAGTTAATAGACAAATAATGATATGTGGGATATCTATCACCCCTACTGGGGCGTGGATGGTGGGGGTGGGGGGGGGGGGGTGCTTTGGGGGGGGGGGGGGGGGGGGTGTCGGAGTAGTGGTGGGTCGTGTAAACCCAAACTCTGACTTTACTGGACCCCAGGACAAAGAAGTTTGAGAAAGACTGCTCTAGATGACTTACCGACCGTTTCACACATTTATCTAGGCGACTGACCGACTGTTTCAAGATTATTGTCTGGCTGGTTTACTGACTGTCTGTCTGTCTGTCTGTGTCTGTGTGTGTGTGTGTGTGTGTGTGTGTGTGTCCAGGGAGAAAAAGGAGCTGTTGAAGATCATGGACAGGAAGAGACAGAACAGCATCACTGAGGCCAAGAGCAAAGAGAAGGAGAAGGCTGAGGCGTAAGAACCATTGTCTCTGTGTGTGTGTGTATGTGTGTGTGTGTGTGTGTGTCTCTGTGTGTGTGTGTGTGTGTGTGTGTGTGTGTGCGTGTGTGTGTGTGTATGTGCGTGTGTGTGTTGGTTAACCCTTACCCTGTCTGACATCTGTTTGTCTCCAGGGATCTGACTGAAATCACCACCAAACACATTAAGGACACGGTCTCTATAGTACGCAAGGTAAGAGCAGGACCCACACACACACACACACACACACACACACACACACACAGACCCTGACAGTACGCTCAGACACACACACACTGATACGCTACTTACCTTCTGTGATAGTCACTCTTTCTTTATCTCTTTCTTCCTCTCCCTGCCCCTTCACCACCCTCCCCCTGTGTGTGTGTGTGTGTGTGTGTGTGTCCAGCTGGAGGAGTCTCAGAATAAGCGTCGAGAGAAGCTGCTGCTCAGACAGATGGAGGTGCTGCAGCACATAGAGGAGGAACAGCCACAGGTCAGACACACACACACACACACACACACACACACACACACACACACACACACACACACACACATATATATATATATATATAACACACACACACACACACACACACACACACACACACACACACACACACACACACACACACACACACACACACACACACACACACACATCAACACACACACACACACACACACACATCAACAAACACACACACACACACACACACACACATCAACAAACACACACACACACACACACACAGACACACACACACACACGTCTCCCTGTTTTACACTTTGCTTTTCTTCTTGAGCCTGTGGTTGAGATGTGATGGTGTGATTGTAGCAACCAAGTGCGTTTTCAATTACATTTCATCTTTTTTCTCCCTAAATATATACTGTATATCACAGCTTTTAACAGGTTCATTCTCTTTATTAAACACAGCTCACAGCTTTTAACAGGTTCATTCTCTTTGTTTTGTTTGTAAATTACATTTTAATTTAATTTAATCTTTGTCTTTTTAGCTCACAGCTCGTCTGGAGCGAGAATTAGAGGCGGAGCAGAAGAGGCTTCCTGCTGAGATCTGCGAGTACCTCCAATCAGAACTGGAGAGCAAAGGTCTCCTTAGCGACGCCCTCTTCTCCTCCTCCAATCACAGCAGTAGCCCCGGCTCCAGCTCGGGCCCGCCTTCCATTTGCTCCACGCCCACTATTCCCACCACGGCCAATCGGAGCACTTGGAACAGGAGCCTGGACAATAGCAGCGCCTCATTGGCTGAATCTATGTCGTCATCTACTCCTACCCTATCAGAAGCGGAGATGTCGTTTGGTGTAAAATAATCGATGTAAAAACTACGGGGTGAATAATCGTAAAGGGTATGACATACTAACTAATTAATCGTAAAGGGTATGACATACTAACTAATTAATCGTAAAGGGTGTGACATACTAACTAATTAATCGTAAAGGGTGTGACATACTAACTAATTTTATTCTTTTTTTTTGTCACTTTGTTGTTGTTTTTTAAGATTTTAAGATTATAATTTGAACGGTTTGTTTTTACCGAACGTGGTGTGGTGTGATATACGTGTGTCTACTCAAAGCCAGTTTTAAGAGTTTATTTCAGATAAAATGTTTGTTGCTTTCGTTTTTATTCCGCCTGCTTAGGTGTTCAGATTTTATTCCTTGTGGTTTTGCTCATCAACATTACATTTTTGATCTGTTATGTTTATTACACAAATACAAACACAATATTGAACTCAAACACATGCAGCACAGACCCCACACTTAAGCAAAGGGTCAAATTTGAATATATTTTAAATCCGCTGTAGTAGCCAAGCCTGACCAGCAGGTGGCACTACTGTCTTGACTAAAAACAATACTTTCTGTGCTGGTCGCTGTTTGTGCCATTTACGTGGTGGCATTTTCACCTGAACACACACACACACACACACACACACACACACACACAGACTGGACCTAAAGAGATATATAGCACAGTTTACTTAAGTTGAAGTCTTATGTTGTTTCTGTCTGGTTTTAAACGGCTTTACAGATTTAAAAAAGTTAGAGAAAACCTTTTTTGTCTTACTTTCCCCCAAAACACACCGAGTGTGTCTCACACAGGAAGTCCGTCGCCCTCCCTACGTCCTTGGTCAGGATTAGTTGACCTTTCATCCTTCCGTTTTCGTCCAAACAAAATCCGGCGGTGGTGTGGAGGGGGCATCAGGGTACAACCAATGGTCGCAAATTAATCTGTGTGTGTGTGTGTGTGTGTGTGTGTGTGTGTGTGTGTGTGTGTGTGTGTGTGCGTGCGTGCGTGCGTGCGTGCGCGCGCGTGCGCGCGCGTGTGTGTGAGAGATAGAGACTGTGCAGTAGGGACAGGGAGAGTGTTTTAACGGAAATGAAAATGCTTTAAATAAAACCCTCCTCTTCTGGGAAGCACTGCTGTAATGGTCTATAATCAAACCCTCCTATAACCCACCAGACTAGAGACAGGACGCAGCCGCTTTGAAAAACAAAAGCTACTCTTTTTTTTTTAAACAAAACAAAAGGAAAACTATTACTTCTGATGTGAACTTTACTTGTCAATGAAATTCTGCACGTTTAAGTACCAAACATACATGTTCTAAATATATGCCCATAAATGGTTTTTTAATAGATCCTGTACTTATTCAATGTTATTGAAATGACTACTGACTGCAATGCTGAAGAATAGAATGGATGAAGGGATGAGAAAAACAATAGATGGAGGAGGGAAGGGGGAAAGAAAGGATTGTTTTTATTGGCTTGGAGGCTGCAGGCTGTCAGAAATGGCCGGCGTTTTGGTTGTGTTCTTTCCTCGTCTCCTCATGAATCTTTACATGGCATGTCTGGTAGAAATAACTAGGGAAGGATAGGACTTTTGACAATTGGTACGCAGCCGCACCCTGAGTGACAGATTGATGTGAAGGAAGCATCAGGATTAAGGGCAGAACTGTACAAGATTGAGTCTCGCCCCTGATCTAGATTTACTGACACTCAATTCAGCACTTCCTCCGCCCCCCCCCCCCCTCACTTACCCATCCTCTCATTTGTCCTCACCCCTGATAACATGCTGTCTGTCTGCCTGCCTGCCTGTCTGTCTGCCTGTCTGTCTGTCTGCCTGCCTGTCTGTCTGCCTGTCTGTCTGCCTGTCTGTCTGTCTGCCTGCCTGTCTGTCTGCCTGTCTGTCTGTCTGTCTGTCTGCCTATATGTCTGTCTGCCTGTCTGCCTATATGTCTGTCTGCCTATATGTCTGTCTGCCTATATGTCTGTCTGTCTGTCTGCCTACCTGCCTGTCTGTCTGCCTGTCTGTCTGCCTGTCTGTCTGTCTGTCTGCCTATATGTCTGTCTGCCTGTCTGCCTATATGTCTGTCTGCCTATATGTCTGTCTGCCTATATGTCTGTCTGTCTGTCTGCCTACCTGCCTGTCTGTCTGCCTGCCTGTCTGTCTGTCTGATCTTATCTTCATCATTCCATTCTATACTTGGTATCCATCATCATCATCATTGTTATTTTAATCGGTCTCATTAATTTGAAACCAACATTTTAAAACACAATTTTTTATTTCTTTTAGTTTTATTTTTTCTTTGTGTGATTCAATGGACAATCTATTTAACTGCCGGCTGAGGAAAAGTTTTATTTCCTGTTTCAAACTTCTTATTTTTTGTCCCTAACCCAAAACATCTGATGGTTGCTATGGTGATTTGCATAAAGGTTGACTGAAATGGCTGTAGTTTTAAAGGCTGGGCCAGCGTTGTTTCATGGAACCCGTGGAGTTTTCTAAATGGTGAAGGTCCATTTTAAAGGCACTTTACTTTTGTTAGATGTCCTGACATACAACAGGAGTGTCTTGAATTAAGTGTCTTTTTTCAAAGAGGGTTCCACCACAAAGCTGACTCTGCCTTTAAAACGGTTTGAATGAAAGTTAATTAGTAAAAAAAAACAAAAAAAAAGATTTGAGTTGGTGCGCTTATTTTTTGTCTGTCGGGTATAAGGGAAGCGCACAATCTGAAAGCTAACCAAAATCAAGCCCACCTCAACCATTCCCAATGAAACAATGAAACCTCTGACACTACCTTACCCCTGTTGTTGTAATTTAAAGGTACTACTTCAAATTTATTTTCATAATTGTTTAAATGTCGGTATGAGTATTTCTGTGCTCAAAGAGAAAATATTATTTCAAATGTTTTGCACTTTCATTGTCCTCGTAAAAACGGTTAATGTGTTTTAAACCTTTTTGTTGTTTGGAAGCAGGACAAGATACAACCACTTTCCAATGATTTATTTTTTGTACTTTGTTTAAAGTCCTCCTTCTGAATCGCTTTGTGTTGTAGACAGATTGTTGTTTTGTTGTTAGCGAACGGTGACTTCAAGGATAAAGGCCGTTTCTGTGAGTTTGTTCGACCATGACGAACGGACAAATGAAAGGTCTAACATGAGGGACATGTAGAGACAGAGAGATAAAAGCTAAAGATGTTTCTTTTTTTTCAAAATTAGCCCGAGGTCTTTCTAAAACGTAAATGTGTTGGTTATTAAAAGTGGTAATAAAAAACAACAACCTTGTTTGTTTCTGTGTGTGTGTGTGTGTGTGTGTGTGTGTGTGTGTGTGTGTGTGTGTGTGTGTGTGTGTGTGTGTGTGTGTGTGTGTGTGTGTGTGTGTGTGTGTGTGTGTGTGTGTGTGTGTGTTTCAAACTGAATATTGAACATAAACAAAACACCAGTTATGTGTGTATGTGTTTGAGTATTGAAAGAAGGTGTATGTGTGTGAGTATTGAAAGAAGGTGTATGTGTTTGAGTATTGAAAGAAGGTGTATGTGTTTGAGTATTGAAAGAAGGTGTATGTGTGTGAGTATTGAAAGAAGGTGTATGTGTTTGAGTATTGAAAGAAGGTGTATGTGTTTGAGTATTGAAAGAAGGTGTATGTGTGTGAGTATTGAAAGAAGGTGTATGTATTTGAGTATTGAAAGAAGGTGTATGTATTTGAGTATTGAAAGAAGGTGTATGTGTGTGAGTATTGAAAGAAGGTGTATGTATTTGAGTATTGAAAGAAGGTGTATGTATTTGAGTATTGAAAGAAGGTGTATGTGTATTTGAGTATTGAAAGAAGGTGTATGTGTATTTGAGTATTGAAAGAAGGTGTATGTGTTTGAGTATTGAAAGAAGGTGTATGTATTTGAGTATTGAAAGAAGGTGTAAGTCTATTTGATAATACATAAAAAGAGGGAAATGTTCCTTTAAGGGACTCAGTTAGCTTGGGGATGCTAATGTGTTAGCCAATTTCCTACCCGCAAGACTGAGGGCCTGGGGGCGGATTCATGTTAGCCCTGAGAGCTGTTCCCTTTGATCCGAATAGCCTGAGACACTCTGTAGAGGAATTGACAAATGCATACACATACACACACACGCTAACCCATACATAAGCTAACACCTACACACACACGCTAACCCATACCTAAGCTAACACATACACACACGCTAACCCATACCTAAGCTAACACATACACACACACGCTAACCCATACCTAAGCTAACACATACACACACACGCTAACCCATACATAAGCTAACACCTACACACACACGCTAACCCATACATAAGTTAACACACACACACACACGCTAACCCATACATAAGCTAACACATACACACACACGCTAACCCATACCTAGGCTAACACATACACACACACGCTAACCCATACATAAGCTAACACATACACACACACGCTAACCCATACATAAGCTAACACATACACACACACGCTAACCCATACATAAGTTAACACATACACACACACACTAACCCATTCCTAAGCTAACACGTACACACACACGCTAACCCATACATAAGCTAACACATACACACACACGCTAACCCATACATAAGTTAACACATACACACACACACTAACCCATTCCTAAGCTAACACGTACACACACGCTCTCTTTTTCACTCTTTCTAAGACCAGCTTTGTTTCAAGCCCTCAGGCTAAATTTAAACGGGAGAGAGAGAGAGAGAGTGGTGTGGCTGGGAGAAAGGAGGAAAATATTGTGTTTAAAGTGTAGGGATATTAGGGATATACAGTATTCTAGGAATTCTTTTTTTACACACACACACACACACACACACACACACACACACACACACGTGCACGGACACACGCACACACAGTAGTAATGCTAGCAGCGACTTTTACTTCACATTGAATATAAACAGCAGTAAAGTGACGACTACAGTAATAGACCACCAGCATCCATGACACACACACACACAGGGACACACACACAGCAGTAAAGTGACGACTACAGTAATAGACCACCAGCATCCATGACACACACACACACAGGGACACACACACGAACACACATACACACACAAACACAAAAATTTACTTCTACAGTAATAAACCACCAGCATCCATAAGAGAGACACACACACACACACACACACACACACACACACACACACACACACACACACACACACACACACACACACACACACACACACACACAAGCGCTAACATACACACTCAAACTCATACACACAAGCATTTACTCACGTACTCAATACACTCAAACTCATACACATACACACAAAAACTTTACACAATTACACTAACTCCGACTGAGGCTATACACACACACAGTCACACAAACAAGCACACACAGTATTGTCGTCCACTGTGGAACGGGCAGTCACACACAAAAAGAACGCTCACAGATTACACAGATTGAAAGAAACAGACACACACACACACACACACACACACACACACACACACACAGAGAGAAACACTTCCCACACACACACACAGCTGGTGGGGATCCATCTGTCATTTGAGGAAAAACCCTCTCTCACCACAGACTTTATTTTTTAATGTGGACACACACACATTTCCCTCATTCCCTCTGTGTCTTACACACACACACACACACACACAACCTCTTACTCGGCAGACAGACTGATAGCATAAGCCTCTCTGTTGCTCTAGCCACCAGTGATGCACTTAAAGAGTGTGTGTCCTGCCGTGACCTCTGACACACACACACACACGCACGCACACACGTGCCATTATGTAAACGCACATGTTTAAATCAGACATACAAGGGAAGTACGTAAATGCACATATTCACCCACACACAAACTCACACACACACAAACTCACACTCACGCACATACACACACACACACACACACACACACACACTGTGACAGCCCCGATTAGATAAATTAATGCAGCTGTCCCAACAACTTGAGGGGATCCCTAATTAACCCGAGCAAACAGGTGCGATGTGTGTCTAACAATGGCGGAAGTAAACTGGGGAAAGGAATGTCGGGGAAGCGTGAAACGAGAGTCGGCGTTGTTAGCCGAGAGACGCTAGCCCGCATGAAAACCCTAACCGCGCACCACAACCAAGTAACTAAACTATCGCTAAAATCCTCGTCACCAGTGTTCCATTGAAGACCGGTCTTGCGCTTCCCGAGTCCAGTGGAAATAACTGATCGGCATCACTATCTCCTGGAAATACGACAGACTACGCCTGGGTATCGTACTGAGGTGTTTCTGGTAGTTCTATTGGGAGGGTGCTGGTAAACAATGGGAGGTAACGGGGTGGAAACAAAGCGATAGACTGAAAGACCTTGGAGGGGGGGGGAATCTGTAATCGCAATATTAGGCTGGACTGAACGAAAACCTGAAGTGTATACGAGATAAACTGATTTATCGAG
>JAPMUY010001421.1:5000-10000 GCA_026901105.3 Galaxias olidus
GGCTGTCACATGCATGTGCTATACAAACCCACCCTCCCCCTTTCACACACACACACACACACACACACGCACACACACACACACACACGCACACACACACACACACACACACACACACACACGCACACACACACACTTTGCCAGATTAGCCTCACGAGCAGAACAGAAATTGGTGTTTAGAGGAAGTGACATATGAAGTGTCACACGGGTAAAAATCAGACAAAAGGCCTTTTGACTAAGCGTTGGTTTGGAGCACGGACATGACATTCTGACTGGCGCTGCTTCAAATGTCATGCGATGGCAGCAACTGATTGTATCCATCCCAGAGAGCAATCACTGGAGTGTAAATGTATCTGCCCAGGGCAGCTCTCTGAGAGGGACAACATCTCCCACAGTCCCCCCTCCTCTACAGGCTAACAGACAGAGAGGGAGGGAGGGAGGGAGGGATGGAGGGAGGGAGGGAGGGAGTGAGACAGAGTGCATCTACTCTCTGAGAGGGACAACATCTGGACATCAACTGTCCCCCCTCCTCTACAGGCTAACAGACAGAGAGGGAGGGAGGGAGGGAGGGAGGGAGGGACGGAGGGAGACAGAGTGCATCTACTCTCTGAGAGGGACAACATCTGGACATCAACTGTCCCCCCTCCTCTACAGCCTAACAGACAGAGAGGGAGGGAGGGAGGGAGGGAGGGAGGGACGGAGGGAGACAGAGTGCATCTACTCTCTGAGAGGGACAACATCTGGACATCAACTGTCCCCCCTCCTCTACAGGCAACACACAAAGAGGGAGGGAGGGAGGGAGGGAGGGAGGGAGGGACGGAGAGAGGGACGGAGAGAGAGAGTAAAAGACAGCCGGTGTTCTGAAATTCTGAGCCTCCCCTCAGAATGGGCTTCCCGGTATCACATATTATCAAATACAACTGAAAATTTTAAACAAATACAACTGAAAAATGTTGCCTCCCCTCCAAATGGGCTACCTCAATTGAAAAGTATTAGGTAGCCCATTCTGATAGGGAGAAATTACCGCTAAGAATGCTCTACCCTGTGATTTTGAAATAAATGCATACTTTTTGAATGCATTAAGGCCCTGCAGCCCATTTTTACAGGGAGAAATGACTGCTCAGATTGCGCTACCCTGTGTTTTGAAGTAAATTCATACTTTTTAACACAGTAAAGCCCTGGTAGCCCATTTAGACAGGGAGAAATTACCACTCAGAATGCGCTACCAAGTAAATACGCATGCGCAGTTTGCGAAGGTAGCCTATCCTGAGGGGGAGGCTCAGAATTTCAGAACACCGGCATGCATCTACTCTCTGAGAGGGACAACATCTGGACATCAACTGTCCCCCCTCCTCTACAGGCTAACAGACAGAGAGGGGGGGAGGGGGAGGGAGGGAGGGAGGGAGGGAGGGAGGGAGGGAGGGGGAGAGAGACAGAGTGCATCTACTCTCTGAGAGGGACAACATCTGGACATCAACTGTCCCCCCTCCTCTACAGGCAACACACAAAGAGGGAGGGAGGGAGGGAGGGAGGGACGGAGAGAGAGAGTAAAAGACAGCCGGCATGCATCTACTCTCTGAGAGGGACAACATCTGGACATCAACTGTCCCCCCTCCTCTACAGGCAACACACAGAGGGAGGGAGGGAGGGAGGGAGGGAGGGAGGGATTGCTTAGCAAGCAGAGTAGAAAACAAACTGACACCCTCTGGATTCTATCATACTAATCAACTACAGAGAGAGAGAGAGAGAGAGGGAAGAGGAGGGAGGGAGTGGAGAGAGAGAACGAGGGAGAGAGAGAGGGAGAGGGAGAAAGAGTGAGAGAGAAAGAGAATGTTGCAATCTTTCTACTGCCACAGTATCCATGATAGACTGGGCCAAGGGTTAACCTTCGTGACATTTAGGAACCCTGTGACCTTAAGGCCTAGGGTTTGATCATCCACACAACACATGAACCCTGTGACCTTAAGGCCTAGGGTTTGATCATCCACACAACGAACCCTGTGACCTTAAGGCCTAGGGTTTGATCATCCACACAACGAACCCTGTGACCTTAAGGCCTAGGGTTTGATCATCCACACAACGAACACTGTGACCTTAAGGCCTAGGGTTTGATCATCCACACAACACATGAACCCTGTGACCTTAAGGCCTAGGGTTTGATCAGTGGGTGTCAACACAAGCCATGAGGTCTGGTGCCAAACAACACATCTTTCAAGAGAGACTAATGTCTAGACAGACAGGTAATACCAGAGGGAGACCTTCAAGAGAGACTAACGTCTAGAAAGACAGGTAATACCAGAGGGAGACCTTCAAGAGAGACTAATGTCTAGAAAGACAGGTAATACCAGAGGGAGACCTTCAAGAGAGACTAACGTCTAGAAAGACAGGTAATACCAGAGGGAGACCTTCAAGAGAGACTAACGTCTAGACAGACAGTTAATACCAGAGGGAGACCTTCAAGAGAGACTAACATCAAAGTCTAGAAAGACAGTCAATACCAGAGGAATATCTTCAAGAGAGACTAACGTCTAAAAAGACAGTCAATACCAGAGGAAGATCTTCAAGAGAGACAAACGTCTAGAAAAGCAGGTGATACCAGAGGAAGATCTTCAAGAGAGACTAACATCAAAGTCTAGGCCTAGGGTTTGATCAGTGGGTGTCAACACAAGCCATGAGGTCTGGTACCAAACAACACATCTTTCAAGAGAGACTAATGTCTACAAAGACAGTTGATACCAGAGGAAGACCTTCAAGAGAGACTAACGTCTAGACAGACAGGTAATACCAGAGGCAGGTGTCAGTCAGTCATGCTGGTTTGTTAAACTCGTCACAGATCAAACGGATGTTTCTGGCTCGATGAATAAAGACTATCCCACTTTCCCAGTGTCTGAGTGGACACAGAGAAGACAGGGGAGAGAGGAGAGAGCGGAGAGAGAGAAGGACAGAGAGAGAGAGAATGAGAAAAGGGACTGAGTGCCACATTGACACAGAGGAGAGAGAGAGGAGGACAGAGAGAGAGAGAGAGAGAGAGAGAGAGAGAGAGAGAGAGAGAGAGAGAGAGACACACACACACACACACACACACACACACACACACACACACACACACACACAGTGGCCAGGAAGACACAGCATTCTTTTTACTTGGCTGAAGCAGCCATGGAGTCTCTGGGAAGACAAAAGGCTGAAGAGAAGAGTCCAGAATTCACTGTAAGTTACAAAGGTTTAAACCCCTCCAGAATTCACAGGTTTACACAGAAAGACTCAGTTACAAAGTCACAAAGACTCAGACAGAAAGACAACCCCTCCAGAATTCACAGGTTTACACAGAAAGACTCAGTTACAAAGTTACAAAGACTCTGACAGAAAGACAACACCTCCAGAATTCACTGTAAGTTACAAAGGTTTAAACCCCTCCAGAATTCACAGGTTTACACAGAAAGACTCAGTTACAAAGTTACAAAGACTCTGACAGAAAGACAACACCTCCAGAATTCACTGTAAGTTACAAAGGTTTAAACCCCTCCAGAATTCGCAGGTTTACACAGAAAGATAAATTAATTGTAAGTTACCAAGGTTTAAACCCTTCCAGAATGTGTGTTTTGTGTTATTATGTGAACACTGCATTATTAAATTACTGCACACACACACACACACACGCACACGTGCACACACGCACACACGCACGCACGCACGCACATACACACACACACACACACACACACACACACACACACACACACACACACACACACACACACACACACACACACACACACACACACACACCCACGCTTTAGACAGAAAGAGAGAAATCAGGCAGGCTGGTTGACAGAATTCTAAAATGATGTGTGCGTTGCATTCATTATTCATTGATTCATTGATTCATTTATTTATTTTTGTGTTCTCTCCTTAAACCCGTTCCATCGTTCATCCAGCGAGTCTTCAAATCAGCTCGCTCGTTCCTGCTTGGTTTTGGGGCGTATATTTAGATCTCCTCTTCCCTGTACCCCGAGAGATGACATATCCACAGAACACACATATTTCCCACAGAACCCATTCCCACAGAACCCATTCCCAGCGGCTGATCTCCCTCTCCCTTCCTTTCCCCCCTTCCGTCTCCCACCCTCTCTCTCTCTCCCTTTCTTCCTCTCTCCCTCTCCTTCTTTTATTCCATCCCCCATCTCCCTCCCTTCCTCTCTCTCTTTCTCTCTCCTTCTCCCTCTCAGCTGTGAGAAGAGAGCAGCCAGCCTCTGTCAGCCCCGGGTAATTTATCATCTGAACAGAATGAGAGAAAGAAAGAGAGAGAAAGAAAAAGAGAGAGAGAGAGAGAGAGAGAGTGGGGGGTGGTGGAGAAAGAGAGAGAGGGAATACAGTTTAAGGAGGACCACATGGTCAAAATGACTATTCCGAGCGAGAGAAGCTGTAACAGAATTCTACTGTAGCTCTGAAATCCTCTGAGGACTGAGCATGTTTCAGTGCCAAACACACACACAAACACACACACACACACACACACACACACACAGAGACAGACACACACACACAGAGACAGGCACACACACACGCACACACACAGGCACACACAGGCACACACACACGCACACACACAGGCAAAAACACTGGCACACACACAGACACACAGACACACACACACATACACAGAAACACACACTCAGCCACACACTCACAGACATACAGAGAAACACACACTCAGCTTCACACACACACACACACACACACACACATACACACTGACACACACACACACACACACACACACACACACACACACACACACACACACACACAGAAAAAACACACTCATCCATACATACACACACACACACACACACAGAAACACACACACTCAGCCACACACACACAGAAACACACACACACACTCAGCCACACACACACACACACATACACAGAAACACACACACTAAACCACGCGCGCATACATACACAGAAACACACACTCAGCCACACACACACAG
>JAPMUY010001422.1:5000-18205 GCA_026901105.3 Galaxias olidus
TGACTAACTCGTTCTGTACAAATGCTGCTAGTCTGACTAACCCGATCTGTACAAATGCTGCAACACTGACTGACCTATTCTGTGCACTGCTGCTACCCTGACATATCTCTGATGTGGTGATGCAGATGCAATTTATGGAATCAATCTCGCATTGTCAGACCTTTCCACACACTACTATTGAGCACTGCAAGAGAGATCAGCTTTCAAATCAGCTTTCATCACGAAAGATTTTCCACCCTATCCAGTTGTTATTGACTCAGGTTTTCGCCACCAGGTTTTCTGGTCAGAAACTTAGGCTGCGATATAGAATCCCTTCCCGCAGGCAGTTGCGTAACAAAGTAATTCCCGAGGACACTCGGGGCGATTTCAAATAAACTGGCCAAACAGTCAATAAAGCTCTCCTACGATCCGATGACCTCCTCCAGGGCCTCTCAGAGCTACCTGACAGTGATTGCACACCGTCTCACAACAACAACAACAACACAAACACATCCCCTGTATGAGACCCCACACAAACACACACCCAGCTGATGAACCGGGGCCCATACTTCAGGTATTTGTGTGTTTCGATGATTACGTCGCAACCTTTTCTTTTGAAGAGAGAAGTACTTGAGTGCATCTAATATTGGTATGAATAAACGAAACACAAACGACGCAAAACAAAAGAGAGAACGTTGGAAATGGCCACGGTGTCTCCCCCCTCAAAGCACAGGACCCGCCTAACCGAACCGAAGCCTTGACACCGAAGCCGTGAAGCAAACCGAGCCGTGGGCTGGTGGAACAGAGCTCAACCCCCCTAGTATTCACACGCTCACGAGCGCTTCGTTAGAACACCTGTACGCCTCCTCGTTCAGGCCATTACCTCCGCCGCCGAATCGTGATGCAGCGGCACAATGCGTCAACGCCGGCAAATGTGGGCCAGCCGCTCGGGTAACGTTCACGTCAACACCCAGAACGGGGACCTTATTTGGATGGCAGTGATTTCGACTGTGGCGTGATTGTTGGTGCCAGACGGGCCGGTTTGAGCATTTCTAAAACTGATGATCTCCCGGTGTTTTCGTGCACAGCAGTCTCCAGAGTTCACTCAGAATGGAAGCGTCAAGAAAAAAAACCTCCGGTGAATGACAGTTCTGCAGACAGAAGCGCCTTGTTGATGAGAGGTCAACGGAGAATGGCCAGACTGGTTCGAGCTGACAGAAACGCTAAGGCAATAGTCCAGACAATTGTGGAGAGCAGAAAAGCATCTCAGAATGCTCAGCTCGTCTAACCTTAACGTGGACGGGCTGCAACCGTCTGAAGCCACGCCACTTTTAATATCCCACGACCCACCTGAGGGTCTCTACCCAGGGTTTGAAACCCACTGCTCTACACTACTGCTAGCCCGACCGACTTGTGCTGCTAGTGGGACTAGATTGTATTGTACCACGCCTGCTGGTCACACCAACAACTAAACACAACAGAGGAGCGTGGTCGACCGCATGCTAGTCTTCGCCTGCAGAAATCTCGCGAGGTCCCCTGAACAACCTTTGCCCTTTTCAGATTTCTACCCGTGGTGTGCGCTCCTCCAAACAAGGCGCCGAACAAGCTCGGGACGGGGGTCTTCGGAGCAGGCTGCACCACAGCGGTGGGATGAAAGCTAGGTCACCTCGAGTACGTGGAGAGGAAAGCCATGTCACAAGAACGACGGGCGTGCAGAGCGGAGCAGCTTCAGCCCAGCACTGCCCACACATAGCCTGCACCACCACTACAACCGGGGACAGCAAGGGACGGAAAAGGAGGTGCTTGTTTTCCAACTAAATCAGATCCCCCCCCCCCCCCTCCCCCCCACACCTCCTCCATCAATCATCTCCTCTTGCGTAACGTCGTTCTGGGAGAGGAAGGAGGGTAGTGGAGAGAGGGAGAAGGCTTTGACGTAGGCCAATTCAGAAGTCAATTACCGCGCTACAACGAGCTGCCCCGGAGCCATGCGTAATGTTGTGCTTTGTTTTCTCCACCGAGTGCCCCCAAATGTGCGCTGATCGCCGGCAGACGACGTTAATTTTTCATACGGCCTGTCGTAATTGCTATCCTCAGCCGGTGGCGGGGGGCATCTCTCCGTGGGAGGTGCGAGCGTGTGTGTACGGGAGAAAGAGAAAGAGAAGGAGCTAGACGAACTGAGAAAATCGTACGAGTCTATCCCAAGAAGACGCACGGAGGAAAAAGTGAACATGCGAGTGCACGGTCGGGCAGGTGATGAACTCTGAATCGTAAAACCGCAGTAACTGGAGGCCGCTGTGCAGGGTTCTCTACCATTGCCTCTTGATTAGTGGAACCTTTTTACAGTGGAAATTGAGTACTTCATTGCTGGCTGGAAATTGCCCTTTGCTATGCCCCTCCAGTTCCCTTTTCCGTGCTTGGCTGGTCGGCTGTGAGGCCCTGCTAGGTAAGCCAACGCACACGTAATGGTGAGGGTCTCTATGTGAGAGGACGAGTCGTCAAATAAAGTACAACATGGAATAGAGGAAAAGAGAAGACGAGAGATGAGAAGAGAGGCATCAATATAAAGATATGCAATTGGTGGGTGCTGGGTAATTACTCTTCCCCCGGCGGCTGACCTATCGACGGAGGCCAAGCATGCCGGAACTGGCCTGCATGTCGCCCAATTACGCTCCGAGTCCCGCCGTCACCCGCCAAGACGGATCTAAAGGTCGCCGGTGGCAACAAACCAGTGGAAAGAGGAAAAACAGGCTTCTGGAGTTATGGAGACGTGCGGACGCGACGGGAATATAAATAAGGATGGCGGTGGGACAAAGACACAGCAGCCCACGAACAAAACGGCACGCCATCGGTATTCATGCAGAAATACACACACACACACACACACACACACACACACACACACGTTCAATTTCCAAGACAAACACATCTCCCTCGATAAACATTATCGAGGTCTACAGGTCATGCTGTTATTTGACAAAAAAGTTCAAAGTCATCTCCTGGACTGCTGGACTAGTGTAAGAGCCATCCCACCTGGAGGGCCGGCGTTTGATTTCCCTCCATAGCCTTGGGTGAGACGCACGCTCACCGACTTACAGCTGGTAAATGAGATGGAAAATATGCAGACGCAGGGAGGAAGGCCAGGCAGCAGGGAAGGGAGATGGACAGAGAGAATATATTTATCCATGGATTGAATAACAAAACTCACAGGGATGGAGGGAGGGAGGGGAGGGGAGGGGAGAGGGAGAGGAGAGGAGGGGGAGACAAAAGAAAGAGAGATCAATTTGGAAAGAGAAGCGCGGTGCCGGTGCCCTCCGTGCCCCTTCATCTGCTCAGAGAGAAAGACAAGAAAGATGAGAAGCGCGGAGAGAGAGAGAGAGAGAGAGCGAGAGAGAGGAGATGAGAGGGCTCCAGGGAACCTGCAGGGGGGGAAAAACAACAGTACCAACCTGGACAAAGCACAGCGGCTAGATCACCAGCAGCTGGCCTCTTAGGAAGCAGTCCTCCTCTCCCCTCCCTTAAAAAACCATTGATCGGATATTACCCGAGACCCCCCCTCCTCTCGGTCTGTCTGTGATAATGCCTAAACCCGCCAGCCACTGGCCTCTTCCTACCCTCACTCTGCTGCTCCCAGCCCCAGACTAGCCCAGCGTCCAGCCCCATGAAGGACGAGGCCTCAGCACCGCTCCTCCTCGCCTTTGACTGGAACATCACAGAGGCTCTGGTGTAGCTCCTGGTGCTGGGAGGGACTCAGGACTGGAACTCTGCTCTGGGCTCCGGGGGGGAGAGATGGAGGGAATGAGAGACGGCGTGGCTGTGTGTAAGGAGGAGTGTGTGAGAGAGAATTCAAAAGAAGAGTCTCAGGCTACAGAATAACAACAGACAGTGAAGTGTGTGATGCTTCCTGGGGATTAGAGTTGACTGGGGACCACAAAGCCTTTCATGGTAAGGGAACACATAGATGAAGGTCACTACTATCCCCATGCACAGGACCTTTATCCGTGCATTTGAGGAGGGACGCAGGACAGAGGGGGGGGGGGGGGGGGGGGTCATGCGGGTGGCACAGTATACGTATGACAGTCCGGTGTCAACCAGCGGTAATAACTGTCTGCTAGAGACCCAAACGTAAATTGCAAAGTTGAACGGTTTGATTCCGGCCATCATTCATACATTATTCATGCTTCACAGTGACACATTAGAGAAATACTTGGTTGGTCAACATTTGAGCAGAGGTACACCAACGGCTGATCTTAACAACTGTATGTGGTTCATTAGTTAACCAGGGAGACACTGTACTTTAGGGGGGGGGTTTGTGTGAGGCAGTGATGGAGATGTCGTGCTGACGTATCACTGCTGCCACATTCTTACACCCAACGTCGACAGTCAGGAGCTAGCTAACTCATCACACGGCTAGCTGCCTCCTCCATGCATCGCCACTCATAGGTGACCCTGTCTGTTGCTCGGCTCATTCTCTTCTGAAAATTCCCCAACTTCTTGAAAACCCTACAGTCCCTTTCCCTGTAACGTCAATTCTGCTTCTTATTTGTATCCTTTCATCCCTCAATCCCCTCCCTCCTACTTCCCCCCTCCTCTCTCAATCGGTATAGCAGAACCCCTCTGCCTCTAGAAGGCTACCAGAGCTTTTTGTTTTTTTCGGGCAATGGCAACGGTTCACCAACTTTCCCCACAAAATTCCCAGCGGCCTTCTACCCTCCGTCCTGTAACCTTCTCCGTGGTCCAGAGGCCAGGCAGTCCTAGAACAAGCCCCGGGCCTGGTCACCCTATCTGGCTCTTCTCACCAGGTGTCGGGGCTGTTTTGCAGGCACACTGCGCCCCGGTTTTGTTATGAATAATGCTATGTTTCAGTTTTGCCATGAATTATGGACAAGGAGAAACAGAGGGTGTGAGAGCGAGCGAGCGAGAGAGAGAGAGCGAGAGAGAGAGAGAGCGAGAGCGAGAGGAAAGAAGTGGGTAACACTGATGAATAGGCGTGTGAGATAGCGAGAAAGATAGAGAGGGAGCTTGTGTGTGTGTGTGTGTGTGTGTGTGTGTGTGTGACATGTGTGTCATGCTTGCGTGAGTGAGTGAGACAAAAAAAAAAACAGATAAAGATCTCGTAAACAAAAAACCGCAGAGCCCGAGCGCCAATAAAAGCGTCGCTCCGTACCCTATCTCCTGTGAGTGGGCAACCTTGAGACGGAGATGAAGAGAGACAGAGTGCATGAGTCATCACCGCCATTCTCCTCCAGAGGCCCCTTGTTCTCCTTGGCGCTGTGGCACGCCGTGTTGTTGCTGAGGCAAGAGGAAAAACAGCCTGCTCTGGACCTACCGCCTGAGAGAGACTCAGAGAGACCAAGACTCCCCCTTAAACAGAGAAAAACAGCCTGCTCTGGACCTACCGCCTGAGAGAGACTCAGAGAGACCAAGACTCCCCCTTAAACAGAGAAAAACAGCCTGCTCTAGTCCTACCGCCTGAGAGAGACTCAGAGAGACCAAGACTCCCCCTTAAACAGAGAAAAACAGCCTGCTCTGGACCTACCGCCTGAGAGAGACTCAGAGAGACCAAGACTCCCCCTTAAACAGAGAAAAACAGCCTGCTCTAGACCTACCGCCTGAGAGACTCAAACAGACACAGTGCCGCCCCCCCCCTTTAAACAGCCTGCTCTAGTCCTACCGCCTGAGAGAGACTCAGAGAGACCAAGACTCCCCCTTAAACAGAGAAAAACAGCCTGCTCTGGACCTACCGCCTGAGAGAGACTCAGAGAGACCAAGACTCCCCCTTAAACAGAGAAAAACAGCCTGCTCTAGTCCTACCGCCTGAGAGAGACTCAGAGAGACCAAGACTCCCCCTTAAACAGAGAAAAACAGCCTGCTCTAGGCCTACCGCCTGAGAGAGACTCAGAGAGACCAAGACTCCCCCTTAAACAGAGAAAAACAGCCTGCTCTAGGCCTACCGCCTGAGAGAGACTCAGAGAGACCAAGACTCCCCCTTAAACAGAGAAAAACAGCCTGCTCTAGTCCTACCGCCTGAGAGAGACTCAGAGAGACCAAGACTCCCCCTTAAACAGAGAAAAACAGCCTGCTCTAGTCCTAACGCCTCATAGACTCTAAGACGCCCAGCCCAGAGGACGACAGTCACCATCGTTGTCGTTGTCCAGCCTGAGCCAGCAGCAGATGACGTGCGCGGGGCAGGAATTATTCAGAGAGAGATTTCAGCCCAGTCAGCGGCCGCTGCCCCCCCCCCCAACCCAAGCCCCTCCAGTAAGAGACTCCAGAGCCGGGCTCTTGGTGACGCAGCGCCCGGCACCCGCCCGTGAGTTATCTAACAGAGAGAGAGAGAGACGTTGTGACGCAGGGACACGTGCCATGGTTTGTGCCATGTGTTGTATATTGTTCCAACCCGTTGCCACTTACATGATGCGTACCTTCTCCAATATTCATGGGGTTCTTTCAACTGACTCATCTCTCGGTAGGTAATAGATTAGCAGACGCACCACACACACACACACACACACACACACACACACACACACACGATTCACGCAGGCACAGCACGTACACACGCGCGCGCGATTCACTCAGGCAGGAGGAAAAACAATCACAGTGTGCCTTAGACCACTTGACCTTTCCCTCCACACGAGCGAGAACAACAGATGCCACTTTCTACCATCTGCAAGTGGGAAGGAAATCATCATTTCGACAGAGGAAGGGAGACGCACCACGAGTCCGGAGCACGTCCTCCTTTGAATAGTAATCTCTTTGGGGACTCCAGTCTGGCCTTGGCTGACACGGTGGCATTTGAGACTGTGCCTCTCTCCTTCTCGCCGCCTGGCCTTTTAAATATATATATTTCTTTCTTAGCACCCCTCCCTGATGCTAATGGAATGCTCATTTGAGCGTCCTATTGTAATGAAAACACATAAATCTGTCGTTGTCACTCGTTTGCTAACACAGGGAAACCGCCACTGAGGTATGTTACGAAGCCGCTCTCAGCAAGAGTTAGATAACTCAGAATGACCAAGAGTGCACATTACAAATGCACACACACACACACACACAGAGAGAGAGAAACGTTGCCGGCGCTCCACCATTAACCAAAAGATAAACACCATCTGTCCATCCAGGGTTGTTTTCCCAGCAGTCAGGCCTCACTAACTTCCATTCCCTGCACACACACACACACACACACACACACACACACACACACACACACACACACACACACACACACACACACAAGGCATCATGCCTAACTGTGGGAGTCGTAAACCCACGTGTAGCACCTATGCCGCACCTGTCAATGCATATGGCCGGGACAGTGGGGACCCAGCTATTACCATCAGCATATTGTGCAACATATTCCCAACACATATCATTACCTCGGGTCAATAACACGAGGCAGTAAAACAGACAGACAGTGTGTGGAAAGTGACGCTTGGTGGTTTTCCCATCCAATGTCATTTCCCTCAGTAATGACAGAGGGCTAAAAAGGAAATATGTGAAGGAAGGCTGGGCGGGGGACGGTGGGGGCTCAGGTGTTACCCCTGACAATGAAGTTATTAAAATCAAAAGATTGACAGTGTGAAGCTCGAGCGTAACAGAGACTGACAGCCATGCCCCGGGGCTTGAGTGACACGGAGCTAATGGAAAATGAATGAGAACTAAAAAGTAAACAGATTACTGACAAACCGCTCTCTGTAGACCACGGTGTGTGTGTGTGTGTGTGTGTGTGTGTGTGTGTGTGTTTGCGCGCGCGTGTCTCTGAAAGGGAGAGGGCGTATCACGAAAAGGGAAAACTTTAATAAACTTCTCTGGTCTAAAATAACAGTGTGGTTCATATTTTCCGCTTCGATTCGGAGCCGCAATAATTTCCTGTCTGCTGCATTACACGGTTCTTCTACCGAGTCCAAAGGAGAGAGGAGGGAAAAACCTGTGCCTGTCTGACAAGCGTTCAAAAAACCTAATTGAAAGGAAACCCATTTGTTCCAAATTGTCCGTGTCCAGTGAAACACTGCAGATTGTTTAGGGGCGTTGGCTCTACCACCAACAGAGACACACCGTCTACGCAACAATACCACGGACAAAGAATCATCAGAATCCATCAACAACAGATTCCTAATGCAATCACAGAGACAGACTATCACACACACACACACACACACACACACACACACACACACACACACACACACACACACACACACACACACACACACACACACACACACACACACACACACACACACACACACACGCACGCACACTCACACACACACGTGATGGTGGAGTCTGTGCTGAAAAACACATGGCAAATGAATGAAGGAGCTAGAAGAGGGCTAACGAGGACAAAGCAGACCTGTGCATGGCACAACAGTGCTCCCTGCTGGTGGCCTGGGAGAACCACGCCGCGTGAAGCAGCATCATTAGTATCTCACACAGTCATTCAAACATGAACGTTAAGGTAGATCAGCGTGTCAGTCGGAAAGCGAGTTGGCTCGCCACAAAACAGAAACGCTCGCACAATTATTGGCATAGCTGACATAATATGAAAGGGCCCTTGTGATTCCATTGCAGATGGTCAATGGTAATTATTGGACCCTGACAGACGGACAGTGGATGCCAGTGTTTCCTCTGGGATCTTCTTCTGCCGCTGCAGAGCGTTCACAGCGGAAACACTGGATGCACTGCAGAAGCAGGTAGCCTAACAGGTGACTACATGTACAGAAGGCTATCATATAAAATACTACAGGCACTACATCCAAGTCACCATAACATGTTGCGTGCTTTCATGAGCTTTGAAAACAATACAGAAAGTCTCCAGCAGGTGTCAGCACAGAGCTAGAGTGGACTACAGAGCAGCCCCGTCCAGCCTCCGTGATGCACCCGTTCACCTCACAACCCCACTGTGAAGGTGCTATCGACAAGGGGGCCGCTGAGCTGTGCTAACGGACACCTTCTCTCACTCACACTCACGTGTTTGTGTGGGCGCGGAGCTGGAGCCGCAACAAAGCGCCATCAAGAAAACAGCACGTGGGAAAAAGACGATGTGAAACTGAATTGAGGGCATGTCTGTGTGTCCCGTGTGTGTATGTAGGTTGCACACGCTTCAGGGTGTGTGTGTGTGTGAGTGTGTGTGTGTGGTGTGGTGTGTCTAGACGTCAGGGCAGTGCTCACCAGGCTGGCGGTGAGCGAGGGCGCAGACTGCCCCAGGCTCTGGTTCCTCATGCGGACCAGGTTGTTGGGCTCTCCGTGGCCGGACGCCTGCCAGGCCAGCTGGCTGACCCCGCCGTGCATGCTGCTTGACAGGGGCAGGAGCTGCTTGCCTGGGGGGGGGGGGGGGACATGTGGCACTCAATATCACCCCACACTGAATATGATGAAACACTCCAATCCTGTGAAACAAAGCAGGGAGAAAGCCCTAATGGCCTGATGGCCTGGTGGTGGTGGTGGCCAGGCTGGGGGTGTAGGAGGTCCTGGTGGGAGCTCACCGGTCATGGCCATGCTGGCCCGCCGCACGCGGCTCTCGTCCTGGCTCAGTTGGCGGTGCAGCTTGGTCTTGGTGACGGCGGTGGTGGCGGCCGGGGACAGGTCCGGGTTGCTCAGCTTCCTGAAGAGCAGCGGAGGGGGCGCCGCAAACTCCTTCTGAAGGACGAGAGAGGAGAGGAGAGAGAGAGACGGGGGTTATTAAATAAAGGACAAAGATAAAACAATCCTCTCTGCCTTTTGAGCCATACACAGGCCCAGTAATGACTGTCCGGTTACCAGGCTATCGGACAGTGTAACTGTGTGTGTGTGTGTGTGTATGTGTGTGTGTGTCTTTGTGTGTTTATGTGTATGTGGGGGGCTGGGGGGTGTTTGCTCTGGGCCAAAACAAAGTCATAAAGCAGAGTGAAAAACCACAGAGAGAAATTGGATCTCCTGCTAGCACTAAAGTTATATAGTCTGGAGGCCTAATAAAGAGCACATCTATCTCACACACACACACACACACACACACACACACACACACACACACACACACACACACACACACACACACACACACACACACACACACACACACACACACACACACACACACACACACGCGTGCAGGATGTTCAGCCAGCTCTCTGCTTGACTCTGGAGGACTTGGAGTGTTCTGGAAACATCGACTGTAACCACGGCAACCTGTCCTTTTGGGTGAGGTCACTTCCTCTCCCCAGCCACAAGGCTGACCATACTCTTGGAGTGCGGAGGGAGATGTGTTCCCGAAAACATCTGGAGGTCTGGCATGCTCACCGCAGCCTCAACCCGCACATACATACACATGAAAAAGTTGAATCGTTAAATCGTCCGCTTACCCCGTGTCAGTTAGCTGCAGGCGTAAAGGAGCCATAACAGTCTGTCATTGTTAGGCAAACAGTCATATACCATACACTCATACAAAAACACCCACCCATCAAGTTGAATCTTTCAAACACATAGGCCCACAATCCAAAGCACTTTCAAGCAATCGCCCTGGGTCTATTATTATTATATCCAAACGACCCGATACAACCTCCTTTAATAAGTCCCTTCTTCATACTTATCACTCCGTGATAATTCAATGGAACGCAAACCAACCTCTTTTTAAAAGAGTTGAGAGTTTTCGTCCACAAAAACAGGACTAAGCCACGGTAAACTGACCCGATCTTTTGGGTGGTCGATGCACTCAACCCCATTAGCTAAACTGACACTTACGCCTGGACAGAGTGGTTTGTGGGGGGACTGTGTCTCGTACAGGTGTGGGAGGGGCTGGGGCAGAGCACACCAGGGACGGTCGCTGACTGGGGGAGTGGCTCGACCACCACAGGCCAGCCTAGAACCACAGGAGTCTCTGCCTGAGGGGCGGGCACGGAACGTCTCCCCATCGCGAAGACGCTGGTCAAGGTCACAAGAACACGTGCACATGTAATGAGTGGAAAAGCAGGTCTCGTCACAGAACAGTAGAGCAGTAGGTCTACACTGTTGGCCTGCTGCAGTCCCTTCCCTGACAGCTAGATGGCAGACACACTAGCACACGGAGGTGGAATACAGTGGAACACTCCACTAACGGTGAATGTCAGGAACAGCTTTCATGTCTTAGTTCAGAGAGGACTCCACTCACGTAGGCGTGTAGTGACGCAAGAAGGCCTGTTTTCACTCTGCCTGTATGCACCTCCCCTCGTGAGAGTTGTTCAGCAGTTTCCATTGATGCCTCCCTTTGACTTCTCCAACCTAGACGGTGTTTCCACTTTGGACATTCAGCAGCGGCGGGCCGCCACCACAAAGCCATAGCCGCCACGGCCTCAGAAGTTCATGAAATGCCATGCAATCGCAATTTACTCGACTCTGCGGAGTCCGCCCCACTTACTGAAGTGAACGCTCCATCCCACTTTGCTCAACTCGACACAAGACAGGGCATCAATCAGCCAAGCAAAGGTAGTCGCAAACTCATGACAATCAAATAAACGACAGCAGGTCTTCTCCTCAGAGCGACAAACAGGGCAGAGGATAGGACTAGGCTCCGTTACCAGAGAACAAGAAAAAAAGTAGATTTCACTAGCTAACGTTTAAGTTAGATAGATTTTACTCTTTAAATTAACATTTATGCTACGTATGAAAAAATATTCCTGATTGCATTATCAGAAGAGTTTGTTAAAATATTGCTCCAACTTAGAAAAATATGCGTGATGTCGATAGTGAGGAAACTAGTCGGGTAAGGTTACCTTGTTTTAGGGTCGGGAGGGGCTCACGGACAGGTCCTGCTCTATGCCCCAAAGTTCTTTATTGAACGAAAGGCCTTCTAGCACTAAACAATTTAACGTTAGTGATGGCTACCAAAATATTTAAATATTCTAACTGGTTGCGTGATCAAATATTCCATTCACAAATGTAACCTTATCAAACCAGTAGACAGCCATGAGAAGCTCTGCTCTGAGCATGCTGAGTGAGCATCAACAGACCACCTCTGGGCGAGTTTCCTTATCACAGATCCTTCGAGCTTTTCTTTAAAAAAACAAGAAAAGTTAAGCCAGGCTGCAAACTTTGCCACAGTGGCAAATATACAGTGAGATAAATGTAAGTACGGGGTCAGAGGTATAATGTATGATTCAATAAATATGTTCTCAAGATTGTTTTGCGGTCAGGTGCCATTTTCTTGTATATTTTTTTAATAACCTATTAACATTAAATAAGCACCTCCCCCCCTGCTGTTCACACTATAAAAACAATTAGCAACAAAGATGATAGGGAAGTATACACTGGGGAGAGCATGGTGATGCAAAACAGGTGTGTATCTGGGTATACACTCTAGCTGGGATGAGACTGATGAATTAGTTATCAGGGACAACTTTTACCATCAAGACCAGCAGAACCGAGTCAAGACGAATGTTCTCTCTCTCTCTCTCTCTCTCTCTCTCTCACACACACACACACACACACACACACACACACACACACACACACACACACACACACACACACACACACACACATCCATACGCGAGTCATGCAGCTTCACACTGCGGCCACATAGCTCTTCACACACTCTTCACTCTGACCTTGGCACACAAGCAGGAAGCAAAGAAAACACACACAAACACAAAGCTGGCCCCCAGTCACGTACCTGCCAGTGCTTGTGGATGTAATTCCAAAGATTATGAGTATCGGGTCGTTTCATGATGAACGCAAATTGGATGTAGCACTGGCAGTAAATTCCACCATGGAACTCTACCATCTCAGATTTTCTGCCACGTCATGTCACAGTGCAGGACACAGATCATAGTCTGGTCTGAAGTCTGCAGCGGTTCAGTGGAGCTGTCAGTGACTGTGGCGGACACCAGGAGCACGAGGCTCACCCACAGCCATCAAAACACCCTGGCTGACCCGAGATCAATGTGGGAACAACCAGCCATTGTTCAGTGGCACTAAAGAGGTACAGGACAGGGGTGGGGCGGTTTCACACTGGAGCCACTGGTCATGCTGAAGAGGGAACGTGTCTGACAGCTGAGGAAAAAATAACAAAACACTGATGACAGGCCCAACGCTGTGCCGGGCAGCCGATCGACTTCACGGACCTCTAATTATGCAAATACTCCCAAGCCCGCAAGGAGGGTTTATCAGCCTCTCCGGGGCTTAGCGGCCACCCATCGTCATTCCATTCGAGTTGTCGCCCCGACGTCCAACGTGGAGACACGACTCCTCGGGGTGAGTAATGAGGGGAGGTG
>JAPMUY010001423.1:0-2500 GCA_026901105.3 Galaxias olidus
GCCCAAAGTTACAGTATATCCAATGAGTTACTGTCTCTCCTATGAGTTACAGTCTCTCCTATAAGCTAGTTTCTCCTATAAGTTACAGTCTCTCCTATAAGTTACAGCCATCTTTAATGAGGACCAACTGTTTGTGGTTCATTGAGGACATCACGACTCAGTGGACAGTTTCACGTTTCAGTTTAATCATCCATTCTAGAGAAATAAACAAAGAAATTCTGGGATTGGTCAAAGAAATGGAAATGGAAAAGGTGGGAGGGACTGGTCAGTGAGGTGGGAGGGGCTGGTCAGTGAGGTGGGAGGGGCTGGTCATTGAGGTGGGAGGGGCTGGTCAGTGAGGTGGGAGGGGCTGGTCAGTGAGGTGGGAGGGGCTGGTTATTGGGGTGGGAGGGGCTGGTCAGTGAGGTGGGAGGGGCTGGTCAGTGAGGTGGGAGGGGCTGGTCAGTGAGGTGGGAGGGGCTGGTCAGTGAGGTGGGAGGGGCTGGTCATTGGGGTGGGAGGGGCTGGTCAGTGAGGTGGGAGGGGCTGGTCATTGGGGTGGGAGGGGCTGGTCAGTGAGGTGGGAGGGGCTGGTCATTTACGTGGGTTGAGACGGTGGACGCTGACCAATTGTAAAGCCCCATTATCCTCAGAGGTGGGGCCATCCGAGTCTGTCTCTGATTGGTCCTGGTAGTTCATGTCTGGTTCACTAGGTGATGACAACAGAGGACACATAAAGACGTATGTGTGTTTCCTACAGTAAACACTAATACAAATACAACAGAGATGAAACATAAAGATGTATGTGTGTTTCCTACAGTAAACACTAATACAAATACAACAGAGATGAAACAGAGATACAGTAAACACTAATACAAATACAACAGAGATGAAACATAAAGATGTATGTGTGTGTTTCCTACAGTAAACACTAATACAAATACAACAGAGATGAAACATAAAGATGTATGTGTGTTTCCTACAGTAAACACTAATACAAATACAACAGAGGACACATAAAGATGTATGTGTGTTTCCTACAGTAAACACTAATACAAATACAACAGAGATGAAACATAAAGATGTATGTGTGTTTCCTACAGTAAACACTAATACAAATACAACAGAGATGAAACATAAAGATGTATGTGTGTTTCCTACAGTAAACACTAATACAAATACAACAGAGATGAAACATAAAGATGTATGTGTGTTTCCTACAGTAAACACTAATACAAATACAACAGAGATGAAACATAAAGATGTATGTGTGTTTCCTACAGTAAACACTAATACAAATACAACAGAGATGAAACATAAAGATGTATGTGTGTTTCCTACAGTAAACATTCAGCTTGCCCCGGTGGGAGGGGAAGTCTATGATGCTAACACAAAACTAAAAGAAACATTGTACTGACACTGCTGATTACAGATGGCACCATGATTAGAGTGATGATGATAATGTTATTAGAGGGCTGAATATGATGATGATGAATATTAGAGGGCTGAATATGATGACAATGAATATTAAAGGGCTGAATATGATGATAATAAATATTAGAGGGCTGAACATGATGATGGTGATGATGATGATGATGATAATGATTAATGCAAGAGGGCTAAATATGATAATGATGAAGACTAGAGGGCAGAATATGATAATGATAATTATGATGTGACAATGATAATGATGCGGACTAGAGGGCTGAATATGATAATGATGAATTGTTACCTCAGCTCAGAGCCTCTGCTGTCCGGTCTCTGTCCTCGTCCCAGCTCAGCCAACTGGACACACAGGAGACAGTCAAACAAACCACATGCCCAAAACCTCAGCCCATAACATGCATTGAACTTTGACCTTTACCCTAATCCAAAAGTTATTGGCGTCTCGCAGGAGTGTCCCTGAGGGTTGTCGTTGGGTTGCTATGGAGATCCTCCTCTTCATCAGCTTCCTGTCGCGTCGCTGGGTGATGTTAGGTGAGTCCAGAGCCGCCGCCCATAGCCTGACTTGCTCTTCATCACTGGAGTCTCTGACACAGCAATACCCAGCAGGTTAGCATGACACAGCAATACCCACCAGGTTAACATGACACAGCAATACCCACCAGGTTAACATGACAGCAATACCCAACAGGGTAGCATGACAGCAATACCCAACAGGTTAGCATGACACAGCAATACCCAGCAGGTTAGCATGACACAGCAATACCCAGCAAGTTAACATGACACAGCAACAACACAGTGTGTGTGTGTGTGTGTGTGTGTGTGTGTGTGTGTGAGAGAGAGAGAGAGAGAGAGAGAGAGAGAGAGCGAGAGAGAGACAGCACAGTGTGCTGATCCCTGAGACTTACAGCTCTTCCTGGCTGTCCTCCTGGAAGGTCAAAGGTCCCATACACACAGAACACACCCTGCCCATGCTCTGGAAACACTGGCTGCAGTACACACCTGCAGATAGAGGGAGGGATAGAGAGACGTCAGTCTGTAGACTGTGACACAGAGGTTAGACAGACAGACAGACAGA
>JAPMUY010001423.1:5000-18384 GCA_026901105.3 Galaxias olidus
GTGTGAGAGAGAAATATATAACATACTATCAGAGAGATGTATATATACAGTATAACAAAATATCTAACCCTGTGTGAGTGATAGGAAATATATAACATCATATCTAACCCATATATATATATAAATATACAGTATAACATCATATCTAACCCTGTGTGAGTGATAGGAAATATAGAACATCATATCTAACCCATATATATATATAAATATACAGTATAACATCATATCTAAACCTGTGTGAGAGAGAGAAATATATAACATCATATCTAACCCTGCGTGAGAGAGAGAAATATATAACACAATACATATATATATATATACAGTATAACATCATATCTAACCCTGTGTGAGTGAGAGAAATATATAACATAATACATATATATATATATATATATATATACAGTATAACATCTTGGGGTCATATCAAACCCTGTGTGAGTGAGAGAATTATATAACATAATATATATATATACATACACAAGTATAACATCATATATATATATACAGTATATCATCATATCAAACCCTGTGTGAGTGAGAGAAATATATAACATAATATATATATATACATACACAAGTATAACATCATATATATATATACAGTATATCATCATATCAAACCCTGTGTGAGTGAGAGAAATATGTAACATATATCTAACCCATATATATATATATATACAGTATAACATCATATCTAACCCTGTGTGAGTGAGAGATATATGTAACATATATCTAACCCTGTGTGTAAGATGGTTAGGGGTCTAAGAGGTTAAAGGTTAGGGGTCGTACCTATGATGACGTATCCTGTGGAGTCTGGCTCTGAGGCTAGGGGTCTAAGAGGTTAAAGGTCAGGGGTCAATACTATGATAATGTATCCTGTGGAGTCTGGCTTTGAGGTTTAGGGTTCTAAGAGGTTAAAGTTCAGGGGTCGTACCTATGATGATGTATCCTGTGGAGTCTGGCTTTGAGGTTTAGGGTTCTAAGAGGTTAAAGTTCAGGGGTCGTACCTATGATGATGTATCCTGTGGAGTCTGGCTTTGAGGGTTAGGGTTCTAAGAGGTTAAAGTTCAGGGGTCGTACCTATGATGATGTATCCTGTGGAGTCTGGCTTTGAGGGTTAGGGGTCTAAGAGGTTAAAGTTCAGGGGTCATACCTATGATGATGTACCCTGTGGAGTCTGGCTTTGAGGGCTCCATCACACACTGTCTGCTAAGGACGGTGATGTTAGCTTTCTGGAGAACATCGAAGGAGGAGACCAGGTCTCTGAAGATGTCTGCAGCATAGCCTGAGCCATTCACCTGCACAGAGACCAGCACTGGAGCTGAACACAGTAACACAGTCACTTACACAGTCACTAACACAGTCACTAACACAGTCACTAACACAGGCACTAACAAAGTCAATAACACAGTCATTAACAGAGGCACTAACACAGTCACTAACACAGTCAATAACACAGTCACTATAACACAGTCACTGACACAGTCAATAACACAGACACTAACACAGACACTAACAGTCACTTTAACACAGTCACTAACACAGTCAATGACACAGGCACTAACACAGTCAATAACACAGTCACTGACACAGTCACTATAGCACAGTCACTTTAACGCAGTCACTATAACACAGTCACTATAACACAGGCACTATAACACAGTCACTATACCACAGGCACTAACACAGTCACTATAACACAGTCAATAACACAGTCACTATAACACAGGCACTATAACACAGTCACTATAACACAGTCACCATAACTCCGACACTAACAGTCACTTTAACACAATCATTATAACAAACACACTAACGCAGGCACTAACACAGGCACTAACAAAGTCACTAACACAGTCACTAACACAGGCACTAACACAGTCACTAACAGTCACTATAACACAGTCACTATAACACAGTCACTAACACAGTCACTTTAACACAGACACTAACAGTCACTTTAACACAGTCACTATAACAAAGTCACTAACACAGTCACTATAACACAGACACTAACAGTCACTATAACACAGTCAATAACACAGTCACTATAACACAGTCACCATAACACAGTCACTATAACACATTCACTATAACACAGTCACTATAACGCGGTCACTAACACAGTCACTATAACAGTCATTATATCACAGACACTAACACAGTCACAAACACAGTCACTATAACACAGTCTATAAGACAGTCACTATAACACAGGCACTAACACAGTCACTATAACACAGACACTAACACAGTAACTATAACACAGTCACTATAACACAGTCACTATAACACAGGCACTAACACAGACACTAACACAGTCACTATAACACAGTCACTAACACAGTCACTAACACAGGCATTAACAAATACATTAACAAAGATATTAACAAATACATTATCAATTAGTGACTTTAACAGTATACCATTTTTTTCTTACAGTTCTCATTGTACAAATATGTATAAATCATGGTATTTTAGCTTTCACCCCTGGCGACGATCTCTCCTTTGGCCTGTTGGTGCACCAGCTCAAACACCCAGTAGACCAGCAGGTCTAGCGCCCCCAGCAGGCCGCCCATGGCTATGTGTTTGAGAATGGACACAGTGCTGAGGACCAGCAGTCTCTTCTCTCTGGCTGAAAGCTGCCAGGACTCTAGACATACACACAGACACAGACACACACACACCACGTTACAGGTTACCCAGAACACACCACGTTACAGGTTACCCAGAACACACCACGTTACAGGTTACCCAGAACACACCACGTTACAGGTTACCCAGAACACACCACGTTACAGGTTACCCAGAACACACCACGTTACAGGTTACCCAGAACACACCACGTTACAGGTAACCCAGAACACACCACGTTACAGGTTACCCAGAACACACCACGTTACAGGTTACCCAGAACACACCACGTTACAGGTAACCCAGAACACATACTACAGGTAACCCAAACACATACGACTGTACCCAGAACACACCACGTTACAGGTTACCCAGAACCATCACGTTAAAGATACTACAGAAACAAACCTATAGACTGTACGATGTCTGTATGTGTGGTTCTGACCCGGTCTACTGTGTGTGTGTGTGTGTGTGTGTGTGTGTGTGTGTGTGGTTCTGACCCGGTCTGCTCTGTGTGTGCGTTTGTGTGTCTGTGTGTGTGTGGTTCTGACCCGGTCTGCTCTGTGTGTGTGTGTGTGGTTCTGACCCGGTCTGCTCTGTGTGTGTGTTTGTGGTTCTGACCCGGTCTGCTGTAGGTCTGTCTCTCGGTCCTGTTGAGAGGCAGGGCGGTGGGTCTGCCGTCCCGGGCTCTGGTTCGGTCCAGCTCCTCAAACTGTTCTGTGATGTAGACATTGTCAAAGACCTCCTCGTGAAGGTACCTGTGTTTGTAACGAGCTGCCCTGTGCGCGCACGCACACACACACACACACACACACACACACACACACACACACACACACACACACACACACACACACACACACACAGATTGGCTATGTGAGCCTTCTCTAAGAATGACCTTTGACCTCCCAGCAGGGGCCCTGCGACTGACCCCTGAACTCACTGTAGGAGCATGAGCAGCAGCAGCAGGAGGCCTGTGTAGGCCAGCAGGCTCTTGGCCAGGTGGAAGGGCTGCATGTGGGAGGACAGCTCCTGGAGGATCTGCTGGGACACCTGTGTGAGTCCCAGGCTGCTGCCTCCACTGACCTCCAAGCCCACTGACGCCGTCAGGTTGAACTCAAACTCCTGCTTCATCCGGCCGAACGCGGCCACCACAGCTGGGGAGACAGGGGTCGTCACCAAGGAGACGGGGGTTATTTCCATGTCATCTACCAGTTTTTAATAAAGCTTTAAAACAAATACAGAACTATTGTGCTGCAACAATGTACTAATGTACTAATGTAATAATGTAATAATACATTAATGTAACTATGTAACAATGTAACAATGTAATAATGTGATAATGTAGTAGTGTTGCAATGTAATAATGTAGTAATGTAATTATGTAATAATTAAGAAATATATTAATGTTACAATGTAACACTGTAACAATGTAACAATGTAACAATGTGGTAATGTAGTAATGTAGTAATGTAGTAATGTAGTAATGTAATAATGTAACAATACATTTATGAAACAATGTAACAATGCAACAAGGTACAATGTGATAATGTATGATAATGTAATAGTGTAATTATGCAATAATGTAGGTAAAATGTATTTTAACTTGTTTTGTTCCAGTGCTTTCATATGGATTTGGATGCCAAGTTATTCAAAGCATCACACCTGAGAGGAAAACTACACTGCACAGCAGTAACATTTAAACAAAAGTTACTGGCTGTTAATAATTCATTGTATTTACATAGCACTTTCTGACAAAAATAAACAATTAAACAGATACAAGGAAAACGGAGAGCAACAGCAGTTCTATTTATAAGTATAACAAAAGGACAGCATAGCAATAGAAGGATAGGACCTAATTCTATAGAGTTAATTTGGGTTTGGCTAGGGTGAAAAGATAGAGAGTTGGGTTAGGGTTAGGGTTAGGTTAGGGTTAAGGTTAGGGTTAGGTTAGGGTTAGGCTAGGGTGAAAAGATAGAGAGTTGGGTTAGGGTTAGGGTTAGGGATAGGGTTAGGGTTAGGTTAGGGTGAGGGTGAGGGTGAGGGTGAGGGTTAGGGTTAGGCTAGGGTGAAAAGATAGAGTTGGGTTAGGGTTAGGGATAGGGTTAGGGTTAGGTTAGGGTTAGGCTAGGGTGAAAAGATAGAGTTGGGTTAGGGTTAGGGTTAGGATAGGGTTAGGGTTAGGGTTAGGTTAGGGTTAGGGTATGGTGAAGAGATAGAGGGTTGGAACTTTGAATAAAAGGAGGGAGAGAGTTCCACAGTTTCGGTGCTGCCCTAGAAAATGCACGCTCCCCAAAATGTTTTAGTTTTGCTGTGATAATGGCCAGTTTCCCATCTGAGGAAGAAGGTAATGTCTGGGTAGGATGGTAGAGCTAATTAGAGATTGGCAGCTGCACTCTGGGAGAGGGATGCTAGGATTGGCAGCTGCACTCTGGGAGATGGATGCTGGGATTGGCAGCTGCACTCTGGGAGACGGATGCTGGGATTGGCAGCTGCACTCTGGGATGCTGGGATTTGAGCTGTTTCTAAGATGGAAGAAGGAGATTCAACTTGTGTCTGTAGCAGCAACATGCCCTGCTATGTGAAACGATGTCCTGGTGTAGTCTATTTTAGGAGTGGGAGGAGCCAACAATCTACTATAAGAGGAAGAGTAGGGGCTACTAGTGTTCTATAGCAGGAATAGGAGGAGGAGTTACTAGAGTTCTATAAGAAGAGGAGTTACTAGAGTTGTATAGGAGGAGGATTTACTAGTGTTCTATAGGAGGAGGAGTTACTAGTGTTCTATAGGAGGAGCAGTTACTAGTGTTCTATAGGAGGAGGAGTTACTAGTGTTCCATAGGAGGAGGAGGAGTTACTAGAGTTACTAGTGTTGTATAGGAGGGGGAGGAGTTATTAGGGTTGTATAGGCGGAGGAGGAGTTACTAGAGTTGTATTGGAGGAGTTACTAGAGGAGTTACTAGTGTTCTATAGGGGGAGGAGTTACTAGGGTTGTACACGAGGAGGAGGAGTTACTAGTGTTGTATAGGATGGGGAGGAGTTACTAGGGTTGTATAAGGGGAGGGGGAGGAGTTACTAGGGTTGTATAGGAGGAGGAGGAGTTACTAGTGTTGTCTAGGAGGAGTTACTAGAGGAGTTACTAGTGTTCTATAGGGGGAGGAGTTACTAGGGTTGTATAGGAGGAGGAGGAGTTACTAGTGTTGTATAGGAGGAGTTACTAGAGGAGTTACTAGTGTTCTATAGGGGGAGGAGTTACTAGGGTTGTACACGAGGAGGAGGAGTTACTAGTGTTGTATAGGAGGAGGAGTTACTAGTGTTCTATAGAAGGAGTTACTAGTGTTATATAGGAGGAGTTACTAGTATTGTATAGGAGGAGGGGTTACTAGGGTTGTACAGGGGGAGGAGTTACTAGGGTTGTACACGAGGAGGAGGAGTTACTAGTATTGTATAGGAGGAGGGGTTACTAGGGTTGTACAGGGGGAGGAGTTACTAGGGTTGTACACGAGGAGGAGGAGTTACTAGTATTGTATAGGAGGAGGAGTTACTAGGGTTGTATAGGGGGAGGAGTTACTAGGGTTGTACACGAGGAGGAGGAGTTACTTACGGGCAGCCAGGCGTGCTCTAATATGCTTTGAGATGTAAGCTGGGATGATGCAGAACAGCTGGCCAGCTACACAAAGACAAGGAAACATGGGGTTAACAACTTCAGCCAATCCTGAGCCTGCCAGTAAACACATCTCCAAATGACTGCTGACAAGGTTTAACTGGACCCACCCTGGGCGAGGCCACAGAGGGGGCGGTTGAACTGGACCCACCCAGAGGGGGAGGTTGAACTGGACCCACCCAGAGGGGGAGGTTTAACTGGACCCACCCAGAGGGGGAGGTTTAACTGGACCCACCCAGAGGGGGAGGTTGAACTGGACCCACCCAGAGGGGGCGGTTTAACTGGACCCACCCTTGGCGAGGCCACAGAGGGGGAGGTTGAACTGGACCCACCCAGAGGGGGAGGTTGAACTGGACCCACCCAGAGGGGGCGGTTTAACTGGACCCACCCAGAGGGGGCGGTTGAACTGGACCCACCCTTGGCGAGGCCACAGAGGGGGCGGAAGCCGTCGACGATGTAACACAGGAAGTTGAAGATGCCCAGCAGCTCCATGCAGTTCTCTCGCGCGTCGTCAAACACCTTGGTGCACTTCATGAAGGGAGAGCCCAGCTTGTGGTTACACACATCACCAATGTCGGACAGGAAGTGGAGCACGTTCCTCAGAGTGCGAGCTGGGGAGAGGTCAAAGGCCAAAGATTTAATAAAGAGGAGTTAGAGTCAGAAGCTGAGTGAGTGACAGTGAAGCTCTGCTCACCGACATGGCGGACAGACTCTGTCAGAGCACTGATGAGGTTTTTCACTCTGCTGGCTACGGACACGGCGTTACTACTCAGCTCCTTCAGCTTCCCCAGCACAGCTACCACAATGACATGTACATCAGAGATACAGACATGCAGCACAGCTACCACAATGACATGTACATCAGAGATACAGACATGCAGCACAGCTACCACAATGACATGTACATCAGAGATACAGACATGCAGCACAGCTACCACAATGACATGTACATCAGAGATACAGACATGCAGCACAGATACAGACATGCAGCACAGCTACCACAATGACATGTACATCAGAGATACAGACATGCAGCACAGCTACCACAATGACATGTACATCAGAGATACAGACTTGCAGCACAGCTACCACAATGACATGTACATCAGAGATACAGACTTGCAGCACCAGACATGTACATCACAATGACATGCACATCAGAGATACAGACATGCAGCACAGCTACCACAATGACATGCACATCAGAGATACAGACATGCAGCACAGCTACCACAATGACATGTACATCAGAGATACAGACTTGCAGCAGGTTAGGGTTAGAATGTAAACGTTTGATAATACAGGATCTATAAATGGTTACATGATATATATAGAGGGGTTAGGGTTAGTATGATGATGTAGGAGGGGTCAGGGTTAGGGTTAGTATGATGATGTAGGAGGGGTCAGGGTTAGGGTTAGTATGATGATGTAGGAGGGGTCAGGGTTAGGGTTAGTATGATGATGTAGGAGGGGTCAGGGTTAGGGTTAGTATGATGATGTAGGAGGGGTTAGGGTTAGGGTTAGTATGATGATGTAGGAGGGGTCAGGGTTAGGGTTAGTATGATGATGTAGGAGGGGTTAGGGTTAGGGTTAGTATGACTGATATAGGAGGGGTCAGGGTTAGGGTTAGTATGACTGACGTAGGAGGGGTTAGGGTTAGGGTTAGTATGATGATGTAGGAGGGGTCAGGGGTCAGGGTTAGGGTTAGTATGACTGACGTAGCAGGGGCGTAGCGGCTCGCTCCATCAGTTGCCTGGTCTGGTTCACACTGAGCTCTGCCCCACACACGACGCTGTTGGCGGCCCTTTCAAAGTTGTCCAGGATGTTAGTGACGGGGCCCTGCACCACCAGAAACCACACCAGGAACAGCAGGAGGTGTTTCCCCCTGGCTGGAACACACACAGGGTCCAAGGTCAGGGGAACAAACTAACCCTAACCCCTTGGCTGAGACACACACACACACACACACACACACACACACAGAGAGAGAGAGAGTCGGAGGTCAGAGGGACAACCTAACACTAACCCCATTCTGTCCAATTTTATTTATATATATTTTATGTTATTGTAATTCTGATTAATATCAATTATTCTCCTGTATGTTTTTATCCTGTTTAAAATATAATTGTCATTGTATGCTGCATTGTTCATCTTTTAATCCCTTTGTGACATTTGTTCTGAATGGCAGTTTATAACTAAAGAGTATTATGAATTATGGTTCTATAGCCAGGGTTACGGTAACTCATTGTACCTGAGCAGAGCAAAAGGTTAGGGTTAAGGTTAGGGTTAGGGTTAGGGTTAAGGTTAGTTGTACCTGAGCAGAGCATAGGGTTAGGGTAAGGGGTAGGGTTGGGGTTAGGGTTAGTTGTACCTAAGCAGAGCAAAAGGTTAGGGTTAGGGTTGGGGTTAGTTGTACCTGAGCAGGGCATAGGGTTAGGGTTAGGGGTAGGGTTAGGGGTGGGGTTAGGGTTAGTTGTACCTGAGCAGAGCATAGGGTTAGGGGTAGGGGTAGGGTTAGGGTTAGGGTTAGCTGTACCTGAGCAGAGCATAGGGTTAGGGGTTAGGGTTAGGGTTAAGGATAGGGTTGGGGTAGCTGTACCTGGGTTAGGGTTAGGGATAGGGTTAGGGTTAGCTGTGCCTGAGCAGAGCACAGGGTTAGGGGTAGGGGTAGGGTTAGCTGTACCTGAGCAGAGCATAGGGTTAGGGGTTAGGGATAGGGTTAGGGGTAGCTGTACCTGGGTTAGGGTTAGGGTTAGGGTTAGGGTTAGCTGTACCTGAGCAGAGCATAGGGTTAGGGGTTAGGGTTAGGGTTAGGGATAGGGTTAGGGGTAGCTGTACCTGAGCAGAGCGTAGGCACCATGAGCATGACAGTGGCGCGTGCCCGCACAGAGCAGCCCATGCTGAAGGCAGCCAGGCCAGCGATGGCCACTGTAGTGTATATGCAGTAGGACAGCTCGTTGTTCTGGATGAAGAGAGCCATCAGGCCATAGAGGGAGGCCAGCAGGAGGCCCATCACAAAGCCCCCTAGGCTCCTAGCCGACCGCCTCACCTCAGGGTGACCAGCCAGGGGGGGCTTTCTCCATCGCCGCTGCCGCCGCCTACAACGCAATAATCTGGTCACATAGAAATGCATTTCATTAGCTAACTGAAGAGGGGTGGACATAAACAGCATTAGTGATGGACCGCAGGTTCATTCTTGTCTGCCTACCTTCTCTGCAAACCTCTCAAATATTCCATGGCCATCCCAGCCTCAAAACACTGTTCCCAGCTTATGTTGCCTCAAGATGGTCTCCTATATTCCTAGTTTGAACACAGCTGGCTGGCCCTGAACAAAGCTGTGATGGAATGTGTTTGTGAGGTGGCACAGGGCAGCTGTAATAAAGAGTGGAACGGAACATTCAGAGGTTCCAGAACCCTGTGGAAGGTTCTAGAGCACTGCAGGGTTTGGCAGTTGGTTTCTGTCTTTTAAAAGCAGGGACAAGGAAGGAAGCTGCAGCCTGCAGGAAGCATGGTAGAAACACCTTCCCTAGGGGACGGGCGGACACGAGTTTCTCCTTCTTGTGAGTCTTTTGATGAAACTTTGATAAAAACAATATCCAGTTAAAGACTGTTAGAGTCCATGTAGAATCCACAGAAGATATCTGTGAAGGCTACACAGTGGTGTCTAAAACATGATACTAAATATTAATAATATTGTTTGTCCATAGCTTTGTCTTGATGATAGTATTAATAAATATTGTTACCTTAGTCCAATGTACGGTGGCTCAGTGGTTAGCATGGTTGCCTCACAACGAGAGGGTCTGTTGCAATATGTTGGGTAAGCAAGTCTGGCGCAAATTGACTGCCATGGTATCACCAAGACTGAATGTTGTGAGTGATCGTTGTGTGTACCTAATTGGCGACCAATTTGTAAGGAGCTTGAGTCCAGAGAAAAGCGCTAAAACTTAATCCAATGAATTATTATTAATAATTGTCATAGTTTTCTCCTGATGTTAATAGTTGATGTTCTTTTCGTAGTCCATAGTTTTCTACTGATGTTAGTTGTTCATAGTAACCTTAGTAGTCCATAGTTTCCTACTGATGTTAATATTAGTTGATATTGTTACCTTAGCCCATAGTTCTATGCTGACTAAATGTTTTGTGTGCCAGCCTTGGAGCGGTTCAGTAGGAGAGTCCTCCCAAAGACAGCATACCTCTTCCTCTTCAGTCCGACTCAGCAGTTCCCTGTGGCGCGATTCTTCCTCGGGGCGCTGTTTGGGGCCCTCACTGGAGCAGGTAGAGACCCAATGTCTGTGTTGGACCTCACTGGAGCAGGTAGAGACCCAATGTACTGTGTAGGGCCTCACTGGAGCAGGTGGAGACCCAATGTCTGTGTTGGACCTCACTGGAGCAGGTAGAGACCCAATGTCTGTGTTGGACCTCACTGAAGCAGGTAGAGACCCAATGTCTGTGTTGGACCTCACTGGAGCAGGTAGAGACCCAATGTCTGTGTTGGACCTCACTGGAGCAGGTAGGGACCAGATGTACTGTGTGGGCCCTCACTGGAGCATGTAGAGACCCAACTCCTGGTAGCGTGTGCTAATGTGTGCGAATATCCTGCTAATATCCTGTATTAATCCATGTATTAATGTGTGCTAATATCCTGTAACATGTATTAATGTGTGGTAATATCCAGTAATGTGTGCTAATGAACATGTCTGGAAATGTGTGTTAACATGTGGTAACGTGTGCTAACTTCTGGTAATGTGTGCTAACTTCTGGTAATGTGTATTATGGCTGGTAACGTGTGCTAACTTCTGGTAATGTGTGCTAACATGTGCTAATCTGGGCTAATGCGTGCTAATGTCTGGTACTGAGTATTAATGTCCAGTATCGTGTGCTAACTTCTGGTAATGTGTATTACTGTCCGGTAACATATGCTAACATGTGCAAATGTGTTTTAACGTGTGCTAATGTAAGCTAATGTGTGCCAATGTGTTTTATTGGCTGGTAATGTGAGCTAACTTGTGCTAGTGTGGGCACGGTAACGTGTGCTGCCTCCCACACAGTGATGTTCCTGAGCCTGTTCCACAACACCCCGATGTCCACCGTCAACAGACTGGCTGCTGCCTACTCCTTTGTTGGTCCGTTTGTTTGTTTCACATTAAACACCAATCTGTTTCTAAGGGTGGAAGAAATTAAAGTATTTCTCTACTGTTAGACATATCGGTGTGTGTGTGTGTGTGTGTGTGTGTGTGTGTGTGTGTGTGTGTGTGTGTGTGTGTGTGTGTGTGTGTGTGTTGCAGCGGTGTGTATCCTGGGTGTATTATTTGGTGTGTGCGTGTGTGTGTGTTGTAACGGTGTGTATCTTGGGTGTATTGTTTTGTGTGTGTGTTGTAATGGTGTGTATCTTGGGTGTATTACTTGGTGTGTGTGTGTGTGTGTGTGTGTGTGTGAGTGTGTGTGTGTGTGTGTGTGTGTGTGTGTGTGTGTTGCAGCTCTGTGTATCCTGGTTGTATTATTTGGTGTGTGTGTGTGTGTGTGTGTGTGTGTGTGTGAGTGTTTCAGTGGTGTGTTTCCTGGGTGTATTATGTGGTGTGTGTGTATGTGTGTGTGTTTCAGTGGTGTGTATCCTGGGTGTATTATCTGGTGTGTGTGTGTGTGTGTGTGTGTGTGTGTGTGTGTGTGTGTGTGTGTGCGTGTGTATGTGTGTGTGTGTGTGTGTTTCAGTGGTGTGTATCCTGGGTGTATTATTTGGTGTGTGTGCGTGTGTGTGTGTTTCAGTGATGTGTATCCTGGGTGTATTATTTGGTGTGTGTGTGTATGTGTGTCTGTTTCAGTGGTGTGTATCCTGGGTGTATTATGTGGTGTGTTTATGTGTGTGTGTGTGTGTGTGTGTGTGTGTGTGTGTGTGTTTCAGTGGTGTGTATCCTGGGTGTATTATGTGGTGTGTGTGTGCGTGTGTGTGTGTGTATGTGTGTGTTTCAGTGGTGTGTTTCCTGGGTGTATTATGTGGTGTGTGTGTGTGTGTGTGTTTCAGTGGTGTGTATCCTGGGTGTATTATGTGTGTGTGTGTGTGTGTGTGTGTGTGTGCTTCAGTGGTGTGTATCCTGGGTGTATTATGTGGTGTGTGCGTATGTGTGTGTGTTTCAGTGGTGTGTATCCTGGGTGTATTATGTGGTGTGTGTGTGTTTCAGTGGTGTGCGTCCTGGGTGTATTATGAGGTGTGTGTATGTGTGTGTGTTTCAGTGGTGTGTATCCTGGGCGGAGCGTTCTCCTCTTTCTTTCGCTGTTCCGTTCTCCTGATGTTTCCCAGCATGCTCAGTTCCAGAGGCAGAGCCTTGGTCATGCTGATGGCTCTCTCCGGCTTGCAAAATGGTACAGTCCATTACAGTGGTACAGTCTATTACAATGGTTCTCAAACTTATCAAACCTTTTTTCATTATGAACCCCTTTGAAATATTTTTTCTGCCATATACCACCTAACCAGCGCAAAAAAAGTAAAACATTTACTTTACTTGCAGTTTCAAAAATGCTATAATTATATGGTTAATACAGTATAATAGGGTTTTAATCAGTACCCAAACATTTTATCCAAAATATTTCGATAAACAGACAAATCTGTCTGGAAAGCATAGAATAATATTTTCCACTCAAAAATACAGTTTATAAACGTGATGCATAGTACGGGGTCAGCCAATGAACAGTTTTGGTCTGAGAAATGGTGTCATATTGTGTGACTGCTGCTGAACCCGTTAAGAACATATACTATCTCAGCTCCCATGCTCTCACGCAAAACAGTGTCTTTGACTTCATTAAGTTAATTACTTTGACCCCGTCTTTCAAAACGTCATGCAACACAGGACAAATTTTCTTGGATGCCAGACTTTAATTCGCGCTTTGAGTCCTTTCACACTGCCAGTCATGCACATGACATGATGCACAGACACTGCTGCAGGATCCCCAGTTCAAACTATCCATTCTACTATCCATTCTCATTCTCCTCGATCTGAGCGCGGCCTTCGACACCATTTCCCCACTCCATTCTCCTCGACAGACTAGCCTCCATTGGACTATCACACACACCCTTAGACTGGTTCCACTCCTATC
>JAPMUY010001424.1:7500-18679 GCA_026901105.3 Galaxias olidus
GTCCTTCTGGCCGGTAAGGGGGAATAGACTTTGTTGACACTGTGGGAGCTGCGCATGTAGGCCACATTCAGGAGATAGTCAGTTTTTATAGAACCCTTAATCAGAACATAATCAATGTCTCATTAGACATAATAGCAAGTAAGCAATTAAAGCATGCACATGTGCAGACAATGCAGTAATTAGGCACCAGCACTTTTATTCCCAATGGATCAATTGCCATTGAGAGAATAGGCTAACAACACCAATTCTTCGTTTTTTTTCTGTTAATCAGACTCATGAGGTCAATAGAGCGAGAGAGAGTATATTTACAGTGATGTGAGAACATGAGTTGTAGATGTGTGCAGGTTTGCTGTAGCAACACTGTCTGCAGATTGTAGAAGACACTACAGGTGAGATGCATTAATTGTCAAAGTTTTGCTGATCAGGATTTAAGGATTTGTTTCTATTAAATATAACATTTCTGTAATCAAGTACAAACATTCCTTTTAAATGGACAAGAATTGTGGACAAGCAAGCTACTCTTATATTATTGATGTGTTGTTGATGTGGTATGCTTGGGCAAAAATACACTGAGGTTTCTGTTCAGAACACATAAGACGGTATGTAGTTGGTTTTCGGCATTTTCTATGCAATGGCAAATAAATGAATAAATAAAAAATCACTTTAAAGTTACACCTTTCATTCCAACCAAATGCAATGGTGGGTGGGTGAATCTCATTGTTCAAGTCTCACCTAAAAACGAATTTGTTCAAACTGGCTTATTCACTTAAACGCTCCCTTCCATTGTTTGTCCTGCTGAGCTCCCATGGTTTCCATTGATCTGCCTCTGCGGTTCCCTACCCTACACCCCTTTGGTATTATTGTTAATATGCAGCTGAATTATTAAATTTTTTCTATTGTAAGGGCACTTGAAAGGAGCCTTCAAATATTACATTATCATTATTATTCTTGTTGTTTTATTATTATTATTATTATTATTATTTTTAGTAGTAGTATTATTATTAGTATTATTAGTATTATTATTATTATTATTATTATTATAAAAGATGCCTTTCTTTCTTAAGTGGAGTGGGATATTGACAATTAGTATTATTATCATGAAATAACCAACATACCTGGATGGGACTGCATTGATCAATACTTGGGTCATTGCAAAATATGCCTAAAATCATAGGACAGGCTGAATTATTTCTGTTAGTTTAAGCAGTGTTGGTAAAAAATAGGAGGGCAGGTCTTATTTAGAAAATGTTCGAAAATTGCATTTACCCAATCAATACTATATTGAACAAATATTTGTAGATACTGTTCGATAATTGAAAACATATAAATAGTGTGTTTTTGACAATACAACTTGCAAGGTTTTGAAATATATAACCATAGGATATTCTGTTATTTTAACTAGCAAGTTGCTATTTCATGTTATTTCCAATGATATTGTTGAAATGGATGGAGAGTACTTTTACATAAGTATGAAAAGGGGAGTTAGCGTTTGTTTAACATTGCTGTTGGTCATGAAATAATGCAATTGCATTTTCAATTATTCATTACAAATTACTTAAAGATAAAAAAAATTCACTAAAACAAATCACGTAAAGCATAAAGAATTAATCAAAGTACGTTTCTTCTTTGTCCGTTCTCTTTATGTTTTCATCTTCAGGCAGATCGGTTGTTGAACTCAGCCCGTTCAGGAGGGAGGAACCGGATCCATTGTCAGTTCAGTGGACATGAGAGAACTCTGGAGGAGTGTAGCTGACAACAACACGGCTCTCATTCACCCACCTGGCTTTTACATTATCGGTTTTGCCACAGTATCATTTTTTTATATTTATTTAATATTTCTTATATTTGTTTACATTGTCACCTTGCTGTTCAATATGTTAGTGATTTATATCATAGTGAGCGACCATCGTTTACACGTTCCTAAGTTTTTGGCTGTAGATAACTTGGCAGTAATTGATTTGGTTCTCAATACTTGCATCATTCCTGGCATGATTAAGATATTTCTTGCCTATGATAATTTTGTTCCATTCAACTTATGTCTTGTCCAGATGTTTGTCTACTACACGTTTCTGACTCTGGAGTCTTTTGCGTTGGCTGTTCTGGCCTATGATAGATTCATTGCCATTTGCTTTCCTCTGCATCAACATTCAATTAACACCGTCAGGAGCATGTTCAGTATCCTTGGAGTGATCTGGTTTGTCATCTTTGTAATAATAACATTTAATACATATATAATGACCAGACTGTCATTCTGTGGCTCTGTCAAAGTTTTTAGCTATTTCTGTGACTATGCTCCGGTATTCAGGTTAGCGTGTAATGACTACAGCTTGCAGTGGTCAATGGCAACCACTCTGAGTCTTCTGAACCTCCTGGGCCCCCTAAGTTTTATCATCCTATCATACGCCAGCATTCTGGTGGCCATTTTCAGAATGAAGAGTCTAGATAGCCGAATTAAAGCCTTAGCCACCTGCACGGAGCACTTGATCTTGGTAGCCATCTTCTACATCCCCATCCTGATCATTTTCATGTTTGGGTTCTTTGGAGTAAAACTTGACCCAGACATACGTGTTCTGAGCTTGTCAATGGCTTCGTGCTTTCCACCCTGCAACAACCCCATCATCTACTCCCTAAAGACGAAAGAGATCAAGACTAAAGCCCTGGTGCTGTTTAACAAGCTCAAAGCTTCTATTCTATGTCAGTGACTTAAGTAAGTTCAGTAAAAACTAAAAACTACTTTCAACTGATTGCTAAATGAAAAACTTGTTATTTGTTAGACCTATTCTGTGTGACTGGGTGTGTATGCATGTGTGTGTGTATCTTTGGTTGCATATTTGTTTTTTCTAAAAGACTTGCAATGCTTTTTAATCAATACTTATTCTTAAAACAAACATATAACTCCCTGAATGTATTTTTTAAGAGCATGACATATCTAAGAATCTATTGCTATTATTTTAATTATTCAATTTATGTGCTAGGAAAACCTGTAGCCTAGTTGTGTTTTTCTATGTGTTCCACTATCTAATGTGGAAGAAATATGATTGACATTGTACATGTCACCCATTTTAATACAGGGATGATTTTCAACTCCAACTGCTAACTCCTAAGTTAGACCATATCATCAGAATCTCAGGTCTCAGGTTTATTAGTAGAGATTCTTCACAGAACAACCCAATAGTAGCTTCCGTCCTCCACACAGTACACTTCTGTCTTTTTTATAAGTGCAAATACAGATAGGATATATATCTTATTTGTTATCTTTGGCTTGTTTACAAACTAATTATTTGATTGAGTCTTTGAGAATGTATTCTGGTTTATATTGTGCAATAAATAAACACTATTTTGAATTAATCAAGTATATTGTTTTTTATCATCCATATTTTAAGTAAAATAAGATCAGAAAAAAACATTTTTGACAGTTGAGTAACACTGTCATCAGTGTGCATAGTTGTTTTTGTTAATTTGGAAGTTAAACGTCACCCATAACACTGATCTAATCCACTCACAAAGAGTGGCTTGAGGACAAAGAAGACGATTAGTTCTGACGGTAGAAAACAATTGCATAGGAATGAAAATAATTCGGGTATTGTTTTATACAGAGTTGGATGTTACACTTCCGGTACGTTGCTGAAATGTTTCCCCCTTGTAACGTTTCGTTATGAAAGACAAAGGTTTACAAGTCCTTTAGTGGAAGCCTTGGCTGTATTTAAACAAATAAGTTACAGGAATTATCATAAATAAGCAGGTAAAGTTACCCGTATTCTTTAATTTCGGTACAGAGAGTCAGTTTCCCATCTGTTTAAGTTTGGTGTCCAACTCAAAACTTTTAGTTGGTTGCATCGACAGGTTCAATGAATGTAAAATGCAATGTTACCGTAGCGTTGGTTTTTGTGACAATGTATCCCTAGTCTAGTAAACGTAGTTAAAAGCAGACCTGTCCTGTACCCATGATGACTAACGTAAACTACTAATTTAATTTACAAAGACAGTGGTTTGTTGTCTGATATAATCCCAGTGTTGACTTAATCACGGTGGTAAGGCGCAGCCAGGATGACTATATAACAGACTAAAACACTAAAACCAGCATTTAGATGGGTCATGTTTAAAAAAATAAAATAAAATCTATTTAGGTCTAAAGAAGGAATGGCGACAGCTTCGCCACCTCACGACCGCAGCCGTAGCGATGACGAGGACGATCCCGTGGATCGCATGATCTCGCGGACAGGCTGCGGCGAGCTGCACTACGCCGTCCAGGAGTGTATGGCCGAACACCAGGACTGGAGGAAGTGCCAAGGTCCCGTGCAGACCTTCAAAGACTGCATGGTCACGTTCCAGAACGCTCGCAAAGAACAGCTGATGAAGCAGCGACAAGCTTCCCTAGAGCATTCTGCTCAGACGTGAAAACTGGTTTGGAGATGCTTAGTTGCACCTGCGCTTGACTGGCCCTGCCCAGGTCATTCCTGAACCCGGACCACTGACTCGTTTGTAGCAGTGATTGTGAAAGAACATACAGTGTCAATTTAGCACAGCATTGTGAAAATCGTATTGGGTCTACAGAGGCTGGTGATGCATGCCAGGAACCTGTCTGTGAAAGATAGTCTCCAAAACGGTCTAATAATGAATTTGTACTTTACAAATAAGAACCAAGTCTGTGTTTGTGTGGTGTTAAAAGGTGGATCATATGTATTGGTGCAATCATATGTATTGTTTGCAGTGCCCAGTTTCACTTAGCACTGCATGTATTCTTTGATTTGACAGTGTAATAGTACTATATGCTATGCATTCATAATAAATGTACTTTGTTGTTTATTTGCATGTTTGTATGAAGCTACCAAGTACATGTGAAAGTGCACCAGAGTGTTTTTATCTTGACCAAACCGTCCTTAATCCAAATAATAACAATATAGGAGCAGAGCGGGACATCATTTTCCAGGCACAGGGTTCACTCAAACACAATATGTACTTTTCAAAAAAGTGCTATACAAAGCGAGATTCCGTACTACCATGTTGTTGTTTTTATTGTTCGACCTATATGTTATTGTTTTCCACTTTTCCCTTAGCACACATACAATCCAAGTATCGCAGTTCAACACACTCTTTAGCACCTTGCCATGTCCAAGTACACACATTTTCAACTGAATCAAATGTTTACATTTCAAACAGTTATGTTGACTTGACTGTGAAATGCAAACCAGTGTCAGATGTTAGACCATGTGATATCTGTTTAGCAGCCGATCACCTCAGTTCCACTGCAGTCACAAGTAAGGATAGACAGCGCAGCTGGTCCTTCCTTTCTGACAGTCTTTTTACTATACTGCTGTCTTAAGTGCTTGGTGTTAAAAGAACGGTGGCTTCCATCTAAAGCTTTAAAGCTTGACATTTAACTGGATATAAGACTTTATTTTATTGTCATTATTATATGTTATTGTCATTGTCAGGGTGTTTAACTAGTATTACCTCTCGTGAAAAACGTACATAATAGTCATCTCTTCTATGGTTAATGCAATGATCCTATTCCTAGGTTGTAGACTGAAGCTGCCCTGGAAGAGTTGAACCTCAAGATTAAAGCACAGAGTTTGTTTTTTCAACTGCTGACAAGGGCTATATTTCCTCTCAAAGGTCAGTGAGTCCAGTTTGGCCTTCTTAGAACTGCAACCCCCATTCATTTACCAATTTAACATGGATTGTACAGGGCTTTAATTTACAGTATAGTTTATATAGTTAAATATAATTGAATCTTTTGAGACACTGTAGGCCACTGTAAGCTGTCTGCCAACAGGGCAAAACCAGGAAGGAAAACACAACGAGACAGGTATACCAGGTAGGCCTTGTAGCCGACATCGCTGTGGTGTAACTGACATCGCTGTGGTGTAACTGACATCGCTGTGGTGTAACTGACATCGCTGTGGTGTAACTGACATCGCTGTGGTGTAACTGACATCGCTGTGGTGTAACTGACATCGCTGTGGTCTGGAAAGAAGGTTTCCGTTTAGCAGTTATTTTATATTCTACATACCAGAAGTAAAACAACAATAACAATGGATATATTCCAGCTGTGGCAGCCCAACATGACAGTCACGGCTTTTCTTTTGATTGACGATCACATTTGATTCACGCTGAATGTTGAAGGTCATGATACGAAAGACAGGCACCAAAGTTTTTGGAAACTGAAATAATATGACCCTCACTTGTGATTTGACGCTACAATTGGGGTACAAGTCAATAGGATCGTGCTGAATTTGTTTCTTGAAAAACAATTAAGTATAAAAGTATTATTTTATCAACGTCCAGTGTATCATGGCCATAAGGGTTTGAATATTTGACAATATACTGAAATTAAGTCAAAATCAAACACACAAAACATCTAACGCATATATATTTTTTTGAAATAAAAGATAGACTGAAAATGAGAATTATACAATCACACACCCAACTTTGGTCCTTGAAAACAGTGCCAGGGCTTTAGTCTTGATCTCTTTAGTCTTTAGGGAGTAGATGATGGGGTTGAGGCAGGGTGGAAAGCACGAAGCCATTGACAAGCTCAGAACACGTATGTCTTGGTCAATTCTCACTCCAAACAACCCACACATGAAAATGATCAGGATGGGGATGTAGAAGATGGCTACCAAGATCAAGTGCTCTGTGCAGGTGGCTAAGGCTTTAATTCGGCTATCTAGACTCTTCATTCTGAAAATGGCCACCAGAATGCTGGCATATGATAGGATGATAAAACTTAGGGGGCCAACGAGGGTCAGTAGACTCAGAGTGGTAGCCATTGACCACTGCAAGCTGTAGTCATTACACGCTAACCTGAATACCGGAGCATAGTCACAGAAATAGCTAAAAACTTTGACAGAACCACAGAATGACAGTCTGGTCATAATAACAATGGAAAAAGCTATTACACTGATGCTGAAAGACCACGTTGCTCCGAGGATACAGAACATGCTCCCCATGGTGTTAATTGAATGTTGATGTAGTGGAAAGCAAATGGCAATGAGTCGATCATAAGCCAGAACAGCCAACGCAAAAGACTCGAGCATCAGAAAGGTGTAGTACACATACATCTGGACAAGACATAAGTTGAATGGAACAAAATTATCATAGGCAAGAAATATCTTAATCATACCAGGAATGGTGCAAGTATTGAGAACCAAATCAATAACTGCCAAATTAGCCACTGCCAAAAACTTAGGAACGTGTAAACGATGGTCGCTCACTATGATATAAATCACTAACATATTGAACAGCAAGGTGACAATGTAAACAAATATAAGAAATATTAAATAAATATAAAAAAATGATACTGTGGCAAAACCGATAATGTAAAAGCCAGGTGGGTGAATGAGAGCAGTGTTGTTGTCAGCTACATTCCTCCAGAGTTCTCTCATCTCCACTGTACTGACGATGGATCCTGCTTCTCTCACTTTGACTACAATAAGAACAGAAAAGAAACAAAGAAAGAATGGACCAAAGTCCCTTATATTAGTTGTATAATAATTACATTTATGTACTTTAATTTATCAGTTTTGATTAAAAGTTAAAATCAGTTATTTACAAAACCCTCAAAATAATGACAGTAAGAGTATTAAAATGCATTTAGATAAAAAAATAAATAAAAAAAAAACACAACACAGTATGTGTCCCAAATGTAAAATCAAAACTGTGTTAACATCTTATGCATTCATTTTTTATATTAACAACGATAGTATGAACTTACATCAACTAACCAGACATGGAAAGGCAAAAACAGCCAATGTTCATGTTAACCTGTTAGCCACAATATGAAGTCTTACCGGATATAATAGAAACGAATGCAATGTTCATGTTAACCTGTTTGCCACAATATGAAGTCTTACCATATATAATAGAAACCATCACAATGTTCATGTTGACCTTTTAGCCACAATATGAAGTCTTACCAGATATTATACTAACCAACACATATTTTTGCATATTCTAACAATAATTCTAATGTACAACTTTAAAATAATTGTAATATAGAAGTATTGTGATTGTGAATTATTAGAGCTAATGTAATTTAGTTAAGTTCTTTAATAATAGAGAGATGATATAATGCTTTTAGATAAATTAAACATAAAGACAGAAATGTTGCAAGACAAAACCGACTGCAATAAATTACAATTCAAATAATCAAACTGCAGAGCACCATAGTATAGCAATAAATTACAATACTCCTAATAATAATCAAGCAATATATTACAATTCAAATCATCAAACTGACTAACATAGCAATATATTACAACCTAATAATCAAATGATAACATACCAATAGCAATATATTACAATTCTAATATTCAAACGACCAACAGCACTATAGCATAGCAATATATTACAATTCAAATCATCAAACTGTTAACATAGCACCATAGTATAACAATATCTTACAATTGTAATAATCAAACGTTTAGCATAAGCAATATGTAACAATTCTAATAAACAAACTGTTAACATAGCACCATAGTATAGCAAGATCTTACAATTCAAATTATCAATCTGTTACCATAACACCATAGTATAACAATACATTACAATTCTATTAATCAAACGGTTAACATTGCACCATAGTAAAACGCAATAGAAGCCTGTAAAGCAGTTCCTCATTTTCTGATGGAGGGGACACACACTCACAAATAACCAGACCTGGGTAAACCATAAGCATTCAACCCATCGTAAATCCTGCGAGGGAACATTTTTGCTCTGATTTTGTGAGGCAGTGGAGTCACAAGATTTAAACTCTTTGTATAACATATATAAAATGCTCACCCCCTCCTTCCCCCCTCATTATTTAAAACAATCAAATACTTTTTCAACTTCTTACCATGGAACGAACTAGCATAGACTTTCATGAAAATCAAAGGTCTGTCATAACCTAAACTGTGGAAACTTGTTGAAGGAAAACACTGTGTTCTTTGTGTAACAACAGTGATGTTGAAACCTAAAGGTATTGTTTTCTATTTGCAATAGCAGAGATTGCGATTAATACTTACAATTACAAAAACGATATGAAAATACTTGCCAATAACCATAATATTACCTGTGTAGAGTACTCAATGTTGTTTAACTTGTGCATGTTTGATCACAAATGAAAATTTACATTTTTATTATCAGTTACATGCTTCTCACCTGTAGTGTCTTCTACAATCTGCAGACAGTGTTCCTACACCAAACCTACACACACCTACAACTCATGTTCTCACATCTCTGCTGCTTAGACCGGTGTACTTATACTCTCTCCAGGAATCTCAAGAGACTTTAACTGATTAACAACGTTTAGAAATAGTTCCGTTTGCCTATTATCTCAAGTAAACTGGAGCCATTATGAGTATTGTAATGAGTACTGATGCCGCTGGCCTAATTAACGTTTACAAAGCTCATAAACTCATTTTAATTGCCGGCTTGCTTTTAGTGAAACGTAGTTTAGTGATTGTTTCATGAATAAGGTTTGTAAACACCCACGCTCTTGAATGAGGCCTACTGTTGTGGAAGAAAACAGTGTCTTCAAGTTATTTTAATATGTAAGCAGGATGTAAGAAAATATTCAGAATTAATCATAACAAACACATTGACAAAGGAACTATAACTTGTTTGTCAATGGACCCTCCAATACCAACCACTATCTAAGAGTCCCCTCCAAGGACTTTCACAGAATAGCTATACCCAGGAAACAACATGTTCCTGGCTTAGTATAAACAGGTGATAGCGATGAAGGAACTGAAACGTCATACATTCAGTCCTTATCAACCGACTAGACATGGTGGTGCCGATCATATTCTCAAATATGATTAAGATTATTATGTCACTGCAATAACTTATATGGCAATCAATAAACAATAATTATGCAAATCATTATATAGACATATGATTATTTCAACACTGCATAAGAACATACTGACAACCTGTGTAATCTTCAATCTTGGTGGGAGTTGGCACTGGCTACTTGCCTCAACGTTCATTTGTCATTTGTGGATTTCGAATTTAAAACACAATTACCTTGACTAAAGGCTGTCACTTTTTATAACAGTGGATGACAGTGAGCTTTAGAAACAAAATGTACAAAATTTAAGTTTTCAGTATATGTACTGTATGTATGCCATTTTTTATGCTGATATCATAGTCAATCTACCCAGTATAGAAACATACAGTGTAACACCCTGTGTTTTCTTTGGTCCAAAAATGCATTATTTTATTAGCACCAGTGTTTGCAATAGTTTACTGTTAATTGCGTTTGCAATACATTGCAGTTTCATTTTATCCTTTAAGGTTTTATATAGAATCTGTTTATTTTTGGGTGTTGCTACATTGAGTTCACCCAGTCTCTTTCTAATTAGTTACCTTGGTGAAATGTGGTTGAGTAGCCAATGGATGCACTAGTTAATATTGTAACCAATCAAGGTCTTGGGAAGTTTTGTGGGTGGTAAAGATAGGTTTTACGTGTGTGCGGGGGAAGAGAGAGAAGGGGGCTAACCTAAAAAGAGTAGCTTACAGTGGTCAAGCTATACCTGTATGTTGGAACCATTGTATGTAACCGGAGTTGAACTTGGAAAGTATTTAGTGTATTGCCGTCGCCGTTGGTATGGGTATGAAAGATCACCTTTCAATTGGAGAACACTTTTCAACGGATGAAGAGCTGGACTGATTGTGAGGTTGCCTACCTTGGATATTCTTCTGCTGCTTCATTGGCGCTTTCGTGAGTTACAGATTCCAGCAGCAAACGAGTTCCAACACTACTTGCCCGCTCCGGAACTCCGAAAGACTCACAAACACTTACAGCACAGCATTGATGTTTTTTTACCCGAGGTTTTGTTGTTTTCTTTGATTTGCTATTATAGTGGCCATGTTAGCCTGTATTTCACTGTGAAGTGAGTCAATATAATATAATTGATTGTTTTACGTAGAAATCCAGGTGTGGTGTACTTTATTGTGTCGACTGATAAGATATGGATTAACGCAGGGCATGGGTCTGTTGAATGTTTTCCCAATATTCAGTAGTGTAACAATATACTCCAAAATCCCATGTTATCGAGAAGTTTTACTTGAGCCTCTATTTTAGTTAGCTACACGAATCATATTTACCCTAGATTTGTAATTATCTCTAAATTACCTTTTTTTCACCATATACCCATTGGTAAATAACTAAATGCAGTTCACGAGCCTTATG